>CM057450.1:1469755526-1469773026 GCA_016271365.2 Neoceratodus forsteri | reverse complement strand
GCAGATCTCTGATCCCTTCCTTCATGCTCCCTTTGTGCTTTGATTCCTTTGAAAGCTGCAGTTGTGAGCCACATGGACTAGGTCCCGTTTATTTATCTTCACCTGGCCATCCAGTGTAACGAGATTCACTGTTAAATGGTTGTTACACAGTGCAAGAAAACATCAGAAGACAGTATGAACTTGAGAAAAGTGCCCTGGACGTCCTTCACAAAAAAAAAAAAATTTCTACCCAAAGAGCAATTTCCCAAATCCAAGGGGAAAACAAGAACACATCATGAACTGGATGCCTGTGTTTCCATTTCTTTTTAACAGGAAACAGTCTTTTTTTTCTTTGTCCAAGAGACTGGAATAAGACCCTTTTTATAAGTCTTTGCAGCTCCATCCAAGTATAGAATAATAGTCCTATATTTGTAGTGCTACAGGCAGTGATGTATTTAATACAAATTAGTTATAGACCTTTGATATGGGAACAAAATTAAAAGAAGGAATCAAGGGCATGATAACTGCCTGGGTTACAGGTTTATATAGGTGTGCTCACTCAGTTGTTTTCCAGAATTTAGCCTACTGTAAAACCAATTGGGTAAAAACGTGGAGGTGTAGTCAGCAGCCTCTGAATTGCCAGTCCATTTCCTGGTTTCATGGAGGACTGAAGCTTTTCACCAGGTGAAGTTGTATGTTTCATGCCCTAGCAATTTTGTGTATGTGTGTAAGCTGGCTGGAGAACACTGTTTGTTCTGGGCTGCTGACAGATATTGTACTTTTTGGAATTGGATTAGAAAGCTAGATCTGTTTTCATAATGAAGCAGAATTTTAATACTGTGCTGATTTTTTTTTAACTATTCATAACATATACTTTTTGCAGTTTAAGTTTATAGTTGAATATAACATATGAATAAGCTTACATTTATGTGATTTGTATGGGTGGACAGCAACATCAAGACATCTTTAACCATCAAATGGCATTTTTACTTTCAATTTTGTTAGAACAATACCACCCTTAGAGGTAATATTTCAAACAGCAAGGATATAGTTTTTTTTGAAAACACATACATATTACTAATTTTCTTCTGAACACACACACACACACACACACACTCACACACACACACACACACACACACACTCACACTCTCTCTCTCTCTCTCCCTCTCTTTCTTCTGACCTGCTTTTCAAGAAGCATTAGAAAAATAGCATTTGATTAAACAACACACCTACCACTGTAACAACGTAACATTCAACCACAGATTTCTGGTTTTAAAACTAGTAAATAATAAAATGTTGCTTTAACAATATGCATACAACCTTCAAGTCCCTGTAGCTGACCCGATGTTAAATTATACTACAGGCAAGAAATCATGGCATGTGTCTTTGTGCCCTAGTTAGTGCTCAGGTGCAGTAGCAAGGTAGTGCTCTGCCAATGATATTTTACACGCTGTACATTTGGGAAATACTCCAGATCTTCCCCTCAATGCTGGGTCTAGGTGGGGTTGGAATAGATAGCACCTATAGTTCACTACATTCTTGCACTTTATCACAATCTGTTCCAATATTCTGAAGTCAAATTAAAATCTATTTTTTGATTCTCTATGGCTTTAAGTTCATTAAAATGTGAAATTGGTAGCTTGCTAAAGAAGGTCAGGCTGTTTAACTGTTTAAGGGTATTATTCTGCCACTTTCAAGAAACTGGCAGAGGTAGTTACTGGTGTTTCTTGTTCTCATGAGCTTTTTATTTATATCTTTTTTTAACATTACTGTTGTGGTTGGTGAAAATACTGCATAACATTTTTTCCATTTTTGTGAGATGAATGACAGATGCCCTTGCTTTTTTATGTTAGGTTAAAAATAATGCACTTGAAAATATAAGAAGATGCTACCTCTTTATTATAGCACAGTAGAAAATATGTTGTAGAAATATTATCCATTAACACTGTTAGCAGTTCATTCAGAAAATTTAGCAACTTAGATGGGAATCAGTATATTACTAATTCCTTACAGTATGATGTGCACAATCTATTGCTGAGCATACTCATTTCTGATGTGAGGGGGCACTGGTGCAAACATGTTTGACATATTTTAGGCATTTCTCTTTTTGTCTGAAAACTAGGAATGCAAAGTAATTGGCATACATACCACTGTAGTCAAAAGTATCTCATTTAAGTAGTTAAGGGAATAGAACTGCCAGTGAATATGTTATATTTCCTTTGTTTGTTCCTGTGTCATAGCATTGAAGTTTTATTCTGGCTGTAGGAAGCACTTTATTAAGAATTATGGTTTGCAGTGCCAGAGGACTCCCAATCATTTGTCTTTGAAATATAAGTGTGTTTGTGTTTAAGTGTGTATGTATGTATGTATGAATATTTCCCTCTATATAAGCTACCTGTATATGTATCCCTAGAGGGTAGAGGAATGAGGTGTGAATGGGCTTGGTACATCCAGCAGACCAGACCTGAGTTTGATTCTCACAACCTCCACTTGCATACTGTGTGACTCTCAGAAAGTCACTTAACTGCCCAGTGCTCCCAGGTCACCCCTGAAAACAAGCACTAGTGCCTAGTGAGCCTTATCTGGTTACCAAAGACTAAAATAATAAAAAAAATAATTACATATATGTGTGTGTTATACCTGTCTATCTGTCTGTCTGTCTGTCTGTCTATGTATGTATCTATCTATCTACACCTACACACACACACACACACACACACACACACACACACACACACACACACACACTGCAACAAATTAACATGTGTCAATTGTTTATGCCATTTTTGGTCTGACTGAATGATAGTGACAAACATCATTTGATTGGGATGTATCTTTATTATTCAAACTGTGTTGTGAATGTTGTTTTGTATGCATACAACACAGTGCAGCTTAAGACTGATAATACCACTGTTGACATTTTTTGTTGTGCCTGTCACCGTATTGTAAAATGTAATGGACTGATTAAAATATGCATCTGTGTTTAACTGTAACATATCTTAACATTAACATTCTAATGTTTCTAAGACTTTGGAAGATGAGAGAATCCTTTTGCTTTATTGTATTACTATATTAGTTGAAAGTCATGCATTTTATCAAGTTCTAACATACTAAAATATTTCACACATAATTTACATAATTGTGTACTCATTTTTTGTCAGGCTCTGATTTTTATTTATGCTTTGTTTCTTATGGAACAGCCGAACCCCTTGAAGCCATTCTTACAGATGATGAACCTGAACATGGTGCATTGGGAGCTCCGGAGGGGGACCATGACCTTCTGACCTGTGGCCAGTGTCAGATAACCTTCCCATTGGGGGACATTCTTATTTTTATTGAGCACAAACGGAAACAATGCAATGGCAGTCTCTGCATGGACAAAGCTGTGGATAAGCCACCTTCACCCTCCCCAAGTGAGCTGAAAAAAGCATCCAGTCCTGTGGAGGTTGGCATCCAGGTTACACCGGAGGATGATGATTGTTTGTCAACATCATCCAGGGGAATTTGTCCTAAACAAGAAAATGCAGCAGGTAAATTATTGCATGATGTGCAAGTTGCATGTTCTAGTTCTAGTCTGTGACTGACCTGCGTTGGTTTTATTTTTTACAGACATTGTCCTATATTCATGTACATTAACTCCAGTGTAAACACCACTTTACCCTCCCCTTTACTGACCTGATTCAGCAATGTACCAGTCAATAACATGGGCAACTGCTTAATCTTGGTTGTTGGGAGAAAATAAAGTGATATTAACATGGGAGTTAATGTTTATGAATATGGAGGTAATGAAGTCTTAACCATTGTCTTCAGTTTGGTATGAGTTTAGGACATATTGGTACACTTTCTAATCTCCAGAAAGGAGCTGCTGGACAGTTTGATATCTTTTATTGGACAAACATATGTCTTTTACAATGATGATATAGTGCATAAGCTTTCGGGGCAACACAATAAAATAATAATAATCTAAAAAGGAATACATCTGAATTAACCCGAACCTGAAAAATGTGCAAGCAGTTATAACATGTTGGTTAACTTGGGACCAAAGAATGTGTCCATGTTGGCCTTCCACCTTGGCTAATATAGCATTTAAAGAGTTCTAGGTTATGCTTGTCACAGTGATTTTTCTCTATGCACTGTATGCTATAGCCACTATGTTTTAAGCATGTAGCTGTAGCAGTGAAACAGTTAATTGAGCTACAGCTAGTCTCAGATCCATATTGGCTGTCAGCGTTTGGACTGTAATTAAACACAGCCCCATGGCAAAGTGACACCACCGACCTTGACTTTAAGATGCCATTTTAGACTGGCCAGGCCAGAGTAGAGAGGGCAGTTGCTGAAGAAAACAGACATGCTTATCCGAAAAGTTTAAGGGCATGTTCGAAATTTCAAAAGGTTGGTTTGACAGGAAAGGCCGCTCTCTGCAGCCTGCCTCCTCAGCCAAATGATAAATGCCTCTCTGTGCTCTCTTTCTTGTCTCTGATGTGGTTTTGACAGCTGTATCTTGATTTTCTTTGTGGTTTACACAACCACATCTCACCCTTATAAATGTCCAACACAGATTTTCACTTTCTAACACATAGTTTCTGAATGGTGTGTTCTCAAAAAAAATGAAATTAAAATGTCTCTAGTTTTAAAATGAACCAAAGAAAACAACATTATCAGTGCCCTACATGTTGTAATTAGGGTGACAGAATTGCTCATGGTGTGAGAAACAATCTGTAAGGTTTCTATGTGCCAGATCAACTAAAGCTAAAATCTCACAACTGTAACATGGGCAACGTAAGCAAACTATAACGTCTAGGCTCTCATTTCCAGGCAGTGATGAGCACAGTAAAGTGTCTTTTAACTAAACAATAGAAAATTGGAAACTCTTTTTCTCTTAATATGGTGTGTGCTGCAGGTTGCATAGTAAACTAAAATTAAAGGAGAAAGCATAGTCTTAAGGAAGATCTGTCTTTCAAAAAGTGTCTCTTGGAAATATGTAGCCCATTTTTTTTTCCATTTTTAATATTTATTTTTTTGTAATGCTGGAGCTTAGCTTAAGGTGGATGGTGTGGACCATTGCATAAAACAAGAGCTGAATGCCAGTCATTGTCCACCACAGCTGTGTTCAGTGACATACAGCCCATAAAATCAAGCTAGGCATTTATGGTTTTGTAGGGTTTGAAGACATAGTTTTTTTGTTTGCAAGTTGTGAACACAGAACACAAGTTAATCAGATGGTTACATAATGGCAAGCTTTTGATACAGAGGGTAAATCTAGTGCCCTGCGTTTCAGTATCATGTAGTTTAATGATTTTATAAGTGTGGTATCAGACAGTGACCATTTCCATGTGCTGTCTTGAGGTTTTGGAGGAAAATGAACAGAAGTGTATGGCATGATTAATGAAGTAAGAGTCTAGCGGAAGGGACTTGTAGTCTTCAGAGATCCAAAGTCATGCAGAATTGCCAAATATGGTGTACCAGTTGTGTGATGTAATATCATATTTACATATTGAGCAGCTCTGTTTAAAAGACAAAACACAGCATCTGTCAAGCAAGAATTAAAGCTACCCTTCTAGCCATGGTCCCAAATAGGTCATGTGTTGAATAGAGTAGCTACATGCATGGAGTTCTGTGAAAGGAACTTTTTTAGATTAGTAATATATATGTATAAAATCACTTATGTATTTAAAACATGTTGGCACATCTCTGGGTGCTTTCAAAGATCTTCATTTGTAAGCTGTCCTGAAGCTGTAAAGAATCATAAGGTTGCAAAAGCTGAAGTAAAACTGTTGGATCTGCAGGAAAGAACACCCAACTGCTGTGATTAACCTGAAAATGCAACAAGAAAATTTGAGTGAATACTGGAAGGATCACATATTTTGATAGGATGATGAATTTGTGATTGTATCCTATAAATGCCACTTCTTTCCCAGTTTAGGGGTTATATTTATTGCATTAATGAGACTTAAGTGGGACTTCTGAAGCTGAAAGTGTGAGTTTAATAATTCTGTTGGAATGCTGTAATGGATAATACAAAATTGGAACTGTCAAAAATTGCAATCTTGTTATTAGCAGATATGGCCTTAGCAGGCTGACACGTCAGTATACAGTCAAAAAAATATTCATAGGTTATGTCATGGTCCCTGATAATAGGCTCAGAAAAACAGATACTTCTTTTCACCAGTGCTTTTTACTTCTCTACCTCTCTTTACACAGCTGGGCATGAGAAGTGTGCATGTTAAGGAGTTCTTAAAGCTGTTGTAACAGAGGTGGACAAAAATTATACACATAAAACTAGAAGCAAAGATAAATATTCACTGATGTCTTTTAGAGGCTTGCTATATGGAAATATTTTTTTAGTAATAAACTAGAAAACAGCGAAACCTGTAATAACCAACTAAGAGAACTTTTTGCAAAGGCAAATAATAAAGGAGATAGGTTCCTCTGTTGCAGAGGTAATAGATGGTTGTACTGGAACCAGATACCATGAATGATGTCATGATTCACATTTATCACATAAAATTTGTAGGTAAACATGGGTAATGAAGTGTTGTTTTCTTTACCTGTTGATTAGCTTTCATTTATCATGAAACACCATCTTAGAGGAAGACTAGTGTCATCCTAGAACTGGCATGTAGTTTTAATATTAAGGTTTTACAAGAATGCCATGAACTGACAAACAGTATGTGTTGCACAGGCCTGATGAGGCTGCTTTTGCCAACAGATATCCAAAACACTCAGTGCCAGATGCTGGCACTTTGATTCCGCCCCCATTATTTGTATAGGTTGATTCTGTCGTCCTGTTTCAGAATTACAGAGGCATGTAACAGACATAATATTTTAACTGTCTGGATTTTGGAGAGCACAGAGTGCTGACGTATAAAATGTTTGCAGCCCAAAAGCATTGCTAGTTGTAATTTTTCTGGGAACCCTTTACAATACTGAAAGATTTGTCTTCTCAAACTTAGCCACAGATTGCAAGAAATGATGTATAAATCAGACAGAAGGCTTTGAAAACAGCTGGCATTTTTTTTTAAATAAAATAATAATATCAGGGAAACTTTAAGAGTGGCAATAGAATTGTTGTGGAAATGGGATTACTGAGCAATAGGAGTGCATATTAAAAGCTACATTATGTAATGCCCCTAAAGCTTAAATAAACCCATTTTTTATGTGATTTTGTTAGAAAGCACTCAAGAAAAATATCTGAGGCCCAAGGCACACCCAAGTTGTTCGGATGTTTTATTAATGATAACGTAAGGCTACCCAATATATAATTCCCTGCATTTCAAATACCAGTGCCACTGGAAGCCCAGTTACATCACAGAAACTTGGAATTCTTTCAGGCTGAAAAATGATTTGTCTGAAGGCCTGTGTTTATTGCAGATTTCAGGGCACACAGACTGAGCTTGTTTATTTTTCTTCCCCTTGCCTTTTGAAGCATTTCCCAAATATTGGGTCCAAGTGGAACATCAGTGGGTATGGTTAGATCTTTGCACATTTGTTTTATCACAAGCCAATCAAAGGAAGCTCAGTTAGTAACAGATGCAGTTTGTGAGCCTCAAGTGAACACATCACATTTTCCCATACAGAAGGTTATATGCATGTCTTCTCTTTTCGTTCAAGTAAAAAATCACACTTAATTTAGTGGGTACCCTGAGAGTTATGGAACAAAGTACAAAATGCTTGTGATTGGACAATTCAGAGAAACCAAGTTTTAAACATTAAGCTTTATTAATTTGCTAATTTTGGATTGCCAAGTTACTGATAAAGAATTAAATAAGAGATTTCAATTCAAGAAATTGCTCCCAAATTAGACTAATGAGAGCATAGAGACTTGGTCTTGAGAATTCAATGACTTTGTAATTCATATTGAAGACAAATGAAAAAATGTTATGGTATTAAAAATTTAAAGTTTATAGAATGCTGTAGCAAGAAATTGAATCAGTTCTCCAGTTGATTGAATAAAAATAAAAAGTAAAAGGCAGGGAAGAAATGAAGAGATTATGTTTTTGCTCCTTTAAAATGCTTTAATTTTGTTACATTTTAGGATCCTTTAACAGAATGACATTATTAAAGTAGATTTATTTCCAACCCAAGTTTACATTTTATTCTGTGCAATGATACAATGCTTTACCAGATGAAGGCATTTTGTGCCAAGCTGCACATTGCCTGGCAAGGTGCCATGTCTTTGTACCAGCTGTAAGCACTTTCTGTAACTCCCCCTTCCCCCACACACAGTATTGGGGCTTTATTTTGAAAATGGGTATAGGTCATCAGTCCATGTTTTCATTCATGAAACTTTAAATGCAACACATTAGAATACAAAATAGTGTTTCATTTTCTATATGTTATTAACAGAGGACTGGTTTGATGTAAAAACAGTGGAGCCAACCAAACACTTTGGTGCAGCATATTTATGCAGTTCAATTCAGTTCCCTTTAAACATCTGCCATATTTCTGCATTGTATCATACATAAACTGTAACAAAATAATGCAAGAAACTCTAAACCATTTATTTATATTTTTTAGTTTTTGCAGACATGGCAGCCAATACACAGGAGCTTTACCCCCACACCCCACAAAGGCTTTCATTGATTTTATTATTCAACATAATGTAGCAATTGTTGACTGGACAATGATAGTAGTCACTGCATGGCAAGTAGGGCCCCTACTTTCTAGTCACAAACTATTGTACCCTGATGTGCTCTACTGTGGTGCACTTTTTCTAGTTGTGTGGGTGTTGTTTTGGATGTTCGGCATTATTTTTTTTATTTCTGCTAATCCTCCCCAAAGAAAAAAATATGCCTTTAAACTATATGAAATTCAATACAAAGTATACTCTGCACATGCTCTCTCTCTCTTTTACAAAAGCTCTGGAGGTTGAATTCAAATTAGAAGTTAGGTTTAGTGTGTAGGCAGAGATGTGAATATTCTACTTGTATTATAAAGCTTCTTAAGGTGGACTGGATAGATGGGGAATATTCCTATTTCCAAAGAAAGGCAGTAGAAAAGTAGAACTAGTCCTTTAGTTTCATACAGAATTGCAACTCTCAGATGTTTAGTTCTGAGGAAAGATAAAGAGGTAGCAGTCTGAACATATCTGTGCTACTTAAGTTGATAAGCCATTTGGAATAGTAACATTTACTTAAAGTACACTTGGCCATTTAAATCATATGTGGGTACTGAAATTGTTTGTGTACCCCCTCCTTTGTCCATCAACTTAAGTGCAATCAATTTTTCATCAGTCATTCAAGAATACCTAAAGAGTTGAAAGATCAGACCTATCCCGCAAAAAAATTCATGTCCATATGATGTCCCCTGTAAGTTTTAAAAAAATAACTGTTGTATGTTTTAAAAATGTAAGAACTTGATTATACTCATGATACTAACTGCTATCATTATTTATGTTGCAATTGTAACATAACATTTTTATTTTTACAGTAAGAAAGAATTTTGATTAAAATTATAATAGTTCTATAGCTATTTGCTAGGGTTATCCTACCATAGCACATAACTACCAATGGTTTTGTGATAATCATGATGTAGCATTAAACTGGTGACAGTTTTGCAGTAATTTTTAGTCATCCTTATTTGACATGTAGTTTGATACTGTACCATGATGCGGAGCTATAAAGTAATCATCACAATTTATCTGAAATTTATTGTTTCCTTCATACCTCTGTGCTATGGGATTACCAAAAAATAATCAATAATCTAGCAGTATGGTCACAGTTGGGCTGCACAGTATGATATGTTAGTGCAGAGCTATGAAGATATTAAATTATCAATAATTTATTGCTGGCTTCATAGCTATGCACTATGATCTACTACTACAGTGCATAGCTATGAAGTTCACGCTAGGATGCTGCTAGTCTTGTGAACATTTTCTTGTGGTGCAATTGAACCCCAATTGCACAATAATGTGAGGCTCTCAGGTGTCAAACCTTGCACTAATCAGAACACCCTATTACTTCCTGGTGAGAGCGCCACCAGCCAGCTGACCAAGGAACAACTGGAGGATTTGTTGAATGACCTGGTTGTTCCAAAGATAGGAAGGCAAGGTATGGGGTAATACTTATTTAGTTTTAGTTGTTAATAAATGCTTTTAGGTATGGAAAATAAAAAGTGAGAAAATCAAAAGCAGATCTTCTGTTTTGATGTAATGTTGGCTAAAATCCAGAGCTTTAAAATCAAGGAAATCCAATTCTGTTTTCTTGTAAAGCAAGGGATCCAAGGAAACTAGTAGTATTTCTGAGCACCTGTAATCTGCTGTCACCAAACAGAAGAGAAGCAAGCACTCACCTAACAGATTGGTCCAGTTTGCTTTTCTTTCTTAGACAGTTGTCATTGGTAGTGTGGTTAGCATTTTCAGAATGCTACTAGCCCCTTACTGCACCTTATTAGTTGGCTTCCTTACTCTTGAGGTTGATCATTTTAGTCAAGCAACCTTACCTCTCACCTAGGCTATTAAACAGTTACTGTATATCTTCTCAACCAAGGAAACTATATGAAAACCCTTTTCAATCTGTTTTTTTTAAACCAGATCCATGTTCCTGTCTAACATTGATTGATGTTATTCAAGACATGAAACAAAGCAAGTGCCTTATTCATTGAACATAACATACCACCCAGGTTTTTATCATCTCCCCTTTGTCCAGAAAGAATTTTGTAGCTTACAAAGTATTTGCAATTTTTTTAATCAAGCTGGGCCTGCAGATTATTATGTAATGAGCACATAAAGTGCAGGCAGCAAATGCCTAATATTTCCTGTTATGCTGACAAATTACCTTCATACCCACGGCACATTTTTCATGCTACAGACAGGGTGTTCAAGATCACAGAGTGTTAGTTCCTTGGCATCTGTGTCTGAGCTGATTTCTCATTCTGGGGTTGCCACAGGGCTGGTTTGGCACAGGGCAGTCTGAAGGTGTGGGAGTGTGATGAGGTTAACCTAGATCCCAGCAGGGAGTTTGTGTTCTTCATTTACCTTTACAATGGGAGCACAGTTACTGCTCCTCAGAGTGCTCCTTAGGTGTGAACCCAGATGGGCACATGTAAATGCCCTGTCAGATGCATCGCAGGAATATTAATGTTGTCTCATCATTGCAGTGTTGTAAATTAGTACACAGCAAGCATAACGTGTAGCATACTTTCACTGCATAAAACATTACCGAAGCAGTGTAAAATAGAACATAATTATACAAAACATAAATAGAAATATAAAATGCTGTTCACAGCATAACAACTGTATAAAAAGCTGTGTAAAATCTTTTAAAAGTGTATAACACTTTGGCATATTATCCCTGTAAATGAAAAGAGTAGAAGCATTATAAATGATTACATTTATTGGGATTTCTAATCTCCCCAAATCAGGGATGTTTGCCAATTAAAATAATGCTAAATGGAGTGCTGTGCTGAATTTTTATCCGTTGGAAAGATATTATAATTTTTTTTTCTGAATACCAATTTCTGTATGAATGTCTAGCATTTTCAGCCTTACTATTATATCATCAGTGAGTTCCTACCTCACAGAGCTGTGATAATAATGTTGTAAATGACAAGCTCCTACCTCACTCTGGCTGTAGTGAAAGTGAATCAGTGCCAGAGCAGGCACAGGTAGTCAGCAAGAAAAAACTATAGCAAATAAAATATACCATAAGTGTACAAATAAGGCTATAATGGCATCTTGAGGTTCTGGTAATAACTATAAACTACTCATGCATCATATGTGTGGTTCATAAATGCCAATGGAACCCCTAGATACCATATAGCCTTATTATTTACACTTGGGTGTACTTTATTCCTTACATAAAACCTCCTTGAGTTAACTGCCCATTCACATTTTACTCAAGCAACAACAGCAATATGAGTATCCAAAACAGCTTTTGTTAACCAGAATGGAAATTTGAATGCCCATTTTACATAAAAATGCCATTCTCATTGCAGTTCTTAAGTGAATGCCTGTCTGTCTGTCTGTCTATGTGTTTATCTGTTGTAGCACAGCACTTTCTGTTCTGTGGTACTGGGCTTTCGGGGGTACCACAAAAATGTAGTATTGCTATATGTTTTTTCTGCAAGTCTCTGCATGAATCTCTATTTAGTATATTAAAATGTGCATATTTATTTACTTTGCATAGCAAAGCTTTCTGAACATCTTGTGTAACTCTACTTTTCAGTCTCTTGTGGACCTCAGTAAAAATGAGATGTGGCCCCAGGGAGCATGTTTCCCAGATACAAGGGATGAAGATGTTTGCCATCCATTGATGCCAGCCCCATTTACCACCATAATGGATTTTGGGAGTCCCTGCTAAGGGCCCTGCAGGCCCTGAGTGTGCCTGCAGTAACCCCCTGCAACAGCTTCACATACATAGGGACTAGTAGAAGCCTATCTTGGGCCTGTAGAACCCTAATCTTCGCAGGCAGAGTTAGGCACAAATGAACCAAGGGATGACTTGGGATGTTAACACAGATAGGGTGAGCTAAAGTAGAAATTATAAGTATGCAGCAGCATAAAATGCAAAAAGTGTTTGGTGGTGATGTTTGCCTCTGGTGCTCATGCAAATTAGCCAGTTTTGTAGAAGCACAGCTAGATTCATTAATTTGTAGGTTTGGTCAATGACACGGTGACTTCTCCTCATATCTTTGCATAGGTAGATAAGTTTTATTGTGGGATGGATGACCTGTGCTTATGTGCCATGTGTGGGTAGCACCATAAATGGGCTGCCAATTGAAAATTTGACTCTAAGGCTTAAAGATAGATCAGTATTCATGTCAATATAGAGCAGGTATTCACTTCAATATATAGTTACATAAACATACTCTCATCAGCTATTCCAGTTCACTAGAGGACTTTTTAAATTTCATTTTTTCGTCCCCAAGTTTTGCAGTGCACTTTGGTTACTTTTCCATGGAATCTGTACCTGCTAAAATGTGTTTTAACTAACTAAGTAAAGCTTTCAACAAGAAATTACAACTTCATAGTGCATTTGCGAACCATAACATCATAGTGCTTAATCATGACCAATTTGATATAACAAATAGTAATTGTGAGGTCTGTTGACGACAACACAAGTTTTTGAAACAGACATTAGAATAAGTAATTGTTAATCTGGCATATTTAAAAGACTGCTAAAGTGACAAAGCCAAATACTTAGCAGACATTCAATTTAAATGCAATTGCTATAAGCAGAATGGTTTGAAACATTTTATGTTTAGTGAAACATGATTTATGAAGTTGGCAGGAACCTGTTCCTGGGCAAGTGGCAGTCATGCAAAATCATGACTACCTGCCAGCTTTTTAACAGGATGTATTCAAATTTTACATTTGTGTGTGTGCATATGTGTGTGCGCGCGCACGTGTGTGTGTGTGTGTGTGTGTGTGTGTGTGTGTGTGTTTGTGTGTAATGATCAAGGAGGGGAGAAAATCTTGGACCTGCTGGAAAGTGCTCTGTTCCTTTAGTTGGCTTTTATAAATTTATGAAAGATTTATTTTAACAAGAGCACAAACTTAAGTCCCTTCCTTTACTGAAATATGGCTGGAGCTTGTTGTAACCAGCATTTTTTGTTTAAATTAAAATTGTCTGATGCATTAATTAATAGAACCTTTTAGAAATGTCAAATAATCTGCAGTAGGCTACTGTAGATAGTTGCTGTTATTAGCAAATGTGCAGCTGCATGAAGGTGTATTCACTTCATTAGACTTAGAGCTAGGCAGACATCTTTAAATTTTCTAAATTTTGGCTACTGCGTAAAGCTGTGCAACTCAGGGCTGTGGATGCATGCAGACTGTTGCCAGATTGGTTTTTGAATTTTGGACCCTCTGATTTTAAATGAGATATATTTCGTCTCAGAACATACAGCTGTCACTGTAATTTGTAGTAGCTCATTAGTTTGGTGGCACAGAAGAGAACAAAGGTAAATCCCCCCCCCAAAAACAACAATGTATTATTGTAAATATTATATTGGATGCGACATGCCAATAAAGAACACTAGTGAACACAAATATGTGTAAAAGTATGTAGAAACCTGCATGAGTTTATATTAAGAGAAAATATTTAGCATATTCAAATTAGTTCGATCAATTTTATGAGAAGAGGTACTTGAAAAATATAATTAGTGGCATACATCAGCAGATTATATTCTTTTAAGAGTATATATTTCTTTTCAAATGGGGCTTGAGAAGCCCCACCAAAACCCCCATAGACAAGCACTGCAATTAGTTGGATACTGTGTCTGTCTATCTGCCTGTGTGTTACAGACGTCTTTTCAGTTTGTTGCAATGGAGTATGTTTACATCTTAGCCTCTTCAACTGAATAAGCTAAACAATAACACTGACAATATATTTCAAGCTTCAAGCACACTCCACCCTTACCTTATGGCTGTCATCTGTAAAACTGTTTCTTAGACAAGGCTAGCATATCTTGTCACTTTAATTTAGTCTGTAGTCACTATCTGTTTACCCCTTTAGGCCTGAAAATGTTTTTGTATTTCAGTGGGGAACAGAATTGCACTTTCTGTTCTTTATTTTCAGTATTTCATAAAAATCAGCATTTTACTGTTTGTATATAAGTCAACTAAAACCAGCATCTCATTCAGTGGAGCTGAGTTGACTGATCTTACCAGTGTGGAAAGTGTGCTGAAAAGCCATTTCAGAGTACAAGGTAGGGGCTTGAGATACCCACTGCTGTACAGGGAATGTGGAGCTTAACTTTGGGGCCATGTAAGTTAGACACCAAAATAGCCACATTAGCAAAAAAAAAAAAAAAAAAAAAAAGCAAGATAAAAGGATGCTGTGTGCCACATCTGCACACTTCAGCTTAACCCCTGGTACTAGACCAAAATACAGACCCTTCTTCTTATTGATAATGTTGACAAAGAAATAGCCAAACAAACCAGTTTCCTCAAAAGGAAATTGATCAGCCGACATGCTTATCTTGTGCAGAATGAATTGGAGTGTGAGCTGTATAACTTGCGGTGCTCTATGAAACTTCTAGGATTTATTTATAGTCCCAGAAGCAAAGTTTGGCCTTTCCCTATAGAAATATAGCAACCATTGGACTATTAAAATATGTAGGACTGCAGAAGGAGAGTGCTGAGCATGGATTGTTAGCAGCAAGGATAATGTCATTTGGTCATATTGCTGTTCTGTGGTATTGAAGCATTTTGCTGGTAATATCAAATGTTATTAACAGAGCTGGGGTGTACAAGAACGCCAGACAGTCAAGTAGCATGAGTCTCTTGTGTTCTGTTCTTTGACCAAACTGGCATTAAAAAAATAATTTTAATGGTACAGTACAGAACAAAATATTGGTGGTTGGGAGAAGAAGAAATCAACAGAAAAAATTAAAATCTGATAAAGAATGCATATAGTCTTTGTAAACAACTGCAGTCTTCTTTTGTAGTAAATATGTGAAAACCTTCAAAGTGGACATGTTTCTTCTGATCTCAGAGCCATGTGAGAAGTAGCAAGGAAAAAAATCCTTATTCTTTACATTGATCCTATACCATGCTTTAACAAGTTACATGCAAGGATGCGTGCGCATGCACACACACACACACACACACACACACACACACACACCAGCATGCATTGTGTTTAACTGTCTCTCTTTTGTGCTGATCAAAGGGCACGGATCATGACTTCTCCTTTCTTCATGCTGTAATCTGTCACTACTACTCGCTGTAGCCTGGCAATAAGTTAATTGCTTTATTTTTAGGAGTATTCTGTGCTCCTCTTTTTGTTGTGTGTCTAGATTAATGCTATATAACGACTGCTGAATGGCCAGTCCTGAATGAGGGGACAGTGTAAATGGCAGCTTAAGAAATGGTGACCTAAAATAAGAAAATAATGTAATTTTGACTATTACAGCAAATTATTTTGTAATATTTAAGTCTCTGTCTAATTGGTTTCCCTGTTATTTGGAAACTAAAATTAGAAATGAGTGCATAAAGGAGAGCAAATTGGAAGCTCAGAAATTGCTCCCCCTAAAGTCCTGACCCCTGGGGCAAATTAGTTCCTGCATCTAATATTGGTATATTCAAATTTTCTTGGAGCACCTTACAAGTGCCAAAAGCATGTTCGAATATACCATCCAAAAGTGAAGCACTAAGTCAGGTGCAAAACCTGTTTATTGCTCACCAACTACAGTCTCCTACTGGGCACATTAGGAATGTGTCCAATGGGGAGCAATAGGGATCCAAGAAGCAAAGAACAGTTTGTGCCTGTAGCAGGTGATTACTCCCGTGGAGCAATTTGCCATATTCATGGTATCCCTTGCAATGATTTCACAGCACAGTCAAGGTACTATCAGGTCATTTTCATCTCATTGTGGCCTTACTGAAATGTGAGGTTTAAGCTTTCACTCCTTGGAATACATGGAGGGACAACACCACTCCCCCTCTTGGCAGCAATGGTGTGGTCAACTTTCAGCTCCTATGCCATGTAACCCCTCCCACTGGATCCCCATGCCCATGAGAAATATAGAGTCCCTTGCAGTTTAGTGGACCCCCTCCCTTACCTGATCCCTTGCAGTCTAGTGGACCCCCTCCCTAACCCAATCCTAAGAATCATTTGAAACTCCCAGGTAGTCCAGCAGACCCCCTTCCTAACTCAATCTCGTACCCATAATTTAAGACTCCCCAGTAGTCTAGTGGACCACCCTCCCTAACTTGATCCCTATGTCCACTATTTAAAACTCCCTGGTAGTTTAGTGCCTCCCCTTTCCCTAACCCAGTCTCTATACCCATCTGTATGAACCTAGGTGGTGGTCCAGGGTTCCCTGGTGGCCAACAAACCACCTCCTCACATCTCTGAGGCAGGTTGCCAATTGACTTCTGCAAATGCAGTTCTGTAGAAGCCTCTCTACCAATATTGTACTTAAGTACAGTGTTGATAGAGTGACTTCTAGGGGACTGGTCTTGTGAGAGTCAGCAGGTGGCAGGATGCAGAGGTATATGGAGGGCTTTGCCATCCACTGGAGGGGAGAGGGGATACTGAATTACTAGATATGTTTCATACAGATGGGAACAGGGATCAGGTTAGGAAGGGGGTCCACTAGGTTGCTAGGGAGTTTAAATGATGGGCATGGGGATGGGGCTGGGAGGGTGTCCATGGGACTACAAGAGATTTTATATTTCTGATGAGTATGGCGATCAGGTTAGGGAGGGTGGCCCACTAGACTACCAGGGAGTTTTAAATGATTATGAGGATTGGGTTAGGGAAGGAGGTTCACTAGATTGCCATGGAGTTTTATATTTCTTTTTTTTTTGGAAACTCTGCTTTATTGTGTAGGTTGTCACCACTGCACAATATACCTTGCATTAACAGATGGTCTTAAAAGAAAAAAAAAATCACAATGGACAAGTAAGAATGCAGCTCTGCATCTATCATTATTTGATTCTTGAAGTAAAAAGCTGTGGCCTGTCACCTGCCTTGGCATAAGATTACATTTTCCCTACTAAAGAGACTCTTATGCTACTCTGGTTGTAGAGAGGTGTCGGTAGAATATGTAAACAAAACACAATATTATC
>CM057450.1:1469498026-1469750526 GCA_016271365.2 Neoceratodus forsteri | reverse complement strand
CATGTTTACAGGATCACAGGGTGGCTGCCTCTATACCTGACATGATTTGTGCTGTTCCTTCACTGTTTAGCAAGGGTGCTTGTTTACAGAATCCCATGAGTGACTGGCTCTATACCTGACATGATTTGTGCTGTTCCTTCACTGTTTAGCAAGGTGCATGTTTACAGAAGCCCATGAGTGACTGGCTCTGTACCTAACATGATTTGTGCTGTTCCTTCACTGTTTAGCAAGGGGTGCATGTTTACAGAATCACAGGAGTGGCTGCTTCTATACCTGACATGATTTGTGCTGTTCCTTCACTGTTTAGCAAGGGGTGCTTGTTTACAGAATCCAATGAGTGACTGGCTCTATACCTGACATGATTTGTGCTGTTCCTTCACTGTTTAGCAAGGGGTGCTTGTTTACAGAATCGCATGAGTGGCTGCCTCTGTACCTAACATGATTTGTGCTGTTCCTTCACTGTTTAGCAAGGGGTGCTTGTTTACAGAATCGCATGAGTGACTGGCTCTGTACCTGACATGATTTGTGCTGTTCCTTCACTGTTTAGCAAGGTGTGTTTACAGAATCCCATGAGTGACTGGCTCTATACCTGACATGATTTGTGCTGTTCCTTCACTGTTTAGCAAGGGTGCATGTTTACAGAATCACAGGAGTGGCTGCCTCTATACCTGACATGATTTGTGCTGTTCCTTCACTGTTTAGCAAGGGCGTGTTTACAGAATCACAGGAGTGGCTGCCTCTATACCTGACATGATTTGTGCTGTTCCTTCACTGTTAGCAGGTGCTTGTTTACAGAATCCCATGAGTAACTGGCTCTGTACCTAACATGATTTGTGCTGTTCCTTCACTGTTTAGCAAGGGGTGCATGTTTACAGAATCACAGGAGTGGCTGCCTCTATACCTGACATGATTTGTGCTGTTCCTTCACTGTTTAGCAAGGGGTGCTTGTTTACAGAATCCCATGAGTGACTGACTCTATACCTGACATGATTTGTGCTGTTCCTTCACTGTTTAGCAAGGGCTGCTTGTTTACAGAATCGAATGAGTGGCTGCCTCTGTACCTGATGACATGGTCTGGGCTATTCCTTCACTGATAGGCAAGCAAGGGGTGCTTGTTTACAGAATCCCATAAGTGACTGGCTCTATACCTGACATGATTTGTGCTGTTCCTTCACTGTTTAGCAAGGGGTGCTTGTTTATAGAATCCCACGAGTGACTGGCTCTATACCTGACATGATTTGTGCTGTTCCTTCACTGTTTAGCAAGGGGTGCTTGTTACAGAATCCCACGAGTGACTGGCTCTATACCTGGCATGATTTGTGCTGTTCCTTCACTGTTTAGCAAGGGGTGCTTGTTTACAGAATCCCATGAGTGACTGGCTCTATACCTGACATGATTTGTGCTGTTCCTTCACTGTTTAGCAAGGGGTGCTTGTTTACAGAATCCCATGAGTGACTGGCTCTGTACCTAACATGATTTGTGCTGTTCCTTCACTGTTTAGCAAGGGGTGCATGTTTACAGGATCACAGGGGTGGCTGCCTCTATACCTGACATGATTTGTGCTGTTCCTTCACTGTTTAGCAAGGGGTGCTTGTTTACAGAATCCCATGAGTGACTGGCTCTATACCTGACATGATTTGTGCTGTTCCTTCACTGTTTAGCAAGGGGTGCATGTTTACAGAAGCCCATGAGTGACTGGCTCTGTACCTAACATGATTTGTGCTGTTCCTTCACTGTTTAGCAAGGGGTGCATGTTTACAGAATCACAGGAGTGGCTGCTTCTATACCTGACATGATTTGTGCTGTTCCTTCACTGTTTAGCAAGGGGTGCTTGTTTACAGAATCCAATGAGTGACTGGCTCTATACCTGACATGATTTGTGCTGTTCCTTCACTGTTTAGCAAGGGGTGCTTGTTTACAGAATCGCATGAGTGGCTGCCTCTGTACCTAACATGATTTGTGCTGTTCCTTCACTGTTTAGCAAGGGGTGCTTGTTTACAGAATCGCATGAGTGACTGGCTCTGTACCTAACATGATTTGTGCTGTTCCTTCACTGTTTAGCAAGGGGTGCATGTTTACAGAATCCCATGAGTGACTGGCTCTATACCTGACATGATTTGTGCTGTTCCTTCACTGTTTAGCAAGGGGTGCATGTTTACAGAATCACAGGAGTGGCTGCCTCTATACCTGACATGATTTGTGCTGTTCCTTCACTGTTTAGCAAGGGGTGCATGTTTACAGAATCACAGGAGTGGCTGCCTCTATACCTGACATGATTTGTGCTGTTCCTTCACTGTTAGCAAGGGGTGCTTGTTTACAGAATCCCATGAGTAACTGGCTCTGTACCTAACATGATTTGTGCTGTTCCTTCACTGTTTAGCAAGGGGTGCATGTTTACAGAATCCCATGAGTGACTGGCTCTATACCTGACATGATTTGTGCTGTTCCTTCACTGTTTAGCAAGGGCTGCTTGTTTACAGAATCGAATGAGTGGCTGCCTCTGTACCTAACATGATTTGTGCTGTTCCTTCACTGTTTAGCAAGGGGTGTATGTTTACAGAATCACAGGAGTGGCTGCCTCTATACCTGACATGATTTGTGCTGTTCCTTCACTGTTTAGCAAGGGGTGCTTGTTTACAGAATCACAGGAGTGGCTGCCTCTATACCTGACATGATTTGTGCTGTTCCTTCACTGTTTAGCAAGGGGTGCTTGTTTACAGAATTACAGGAGTGGCTGCCTCTATACCTGACATGATTTGTGCTGTTCCTTCACTGTTTAGCAAGGGGTGCTTGTTTACAGAATCCCATGAGTGACTGGCTCTATACCTGATGACATGGTCTGGGCTATTCCTTCACTGATAGGCAAGCAAGGGGTGCTTGTTTACAGAATCCCATAAGTGGCTGCCTCTGTACCTAACACGGTCTGGGCTGTTCCTTCACTGTTCAGCAGGTGGTGCTATTTTACAGGACCCCATGAGTGATTGCCCCTGTATCTGACGTGGTCTTCATTGCTTCTTCACTTGTTCACTAGGGGGTGTTTGTTTATTTGACCACATGAGTGACTACTTTCATTACTGACATAGCATGCGCTGCCATACTTTTTGCTAGTAGATGGTGCCTGTTTGTGGGACCTGTGGGTGTCTGCCTACATGGCTGATATGGTACATGCTGCTCCAAGTCCAGCCAGTTGAGGGTGCTTCTGTGTGAGGTCCATATGTGTCTGCCTCTGTGCCGCTCACTGCCCAGTCAGTAAGCGATGCTTGTCTCTGGACCCAGGAGTGACTGAACATTTCATTTTTTACTCCTTCAATCTGCAGCAGCCTGGTTATTGGGGCTGGGAGTAGCATGAATCCATTCCCAAACACTTTTCCTCTAGATGGCAGAGCAAGGCGTTGCTGCCATGCCACTGGGGAAGCTTAGTTTGAACTTTAAAGATTGACCTCTGAATTAACTTATGCATTTCAGCAGTCAGGGTAAGCAGGGATAATATGCACATTCTTAGTTGTGGCTGTCCAGTTTCAGCATTCAACATGCTCCTCATTGGGCCACCACCAAAATCTGCTATACACAAAAGTAAGACTTAGTGACTGGAAGAAGAGTCTCCCCAGTGGCTATCACAGCACAAATGAAGGCTGCCAAATGCTAATGGGCAGAAATGGGGTTTCCTAGCCCCTAACTTCTGCATATTGCATGAGTTATTTGTAACATTATTAGCATCTTATGGCTGCTTGTAATAACAGCTCCAGGTCATTTCTGAAAATGGGCCTTTGGCTCAGTGTACTTGCCCGGTAAACAAATGTTAAATAAATAAACATCTGCAAAGCAACACCCTCAAAGATTTGTGCATTGCACAGTATCAGTTGCATTACACTATGCCATGTACATAGCTCCATGTACTGGTACTACCACTGTAGTCATCCCCACACCCTACCTTGCTGCCCACTTCTGGGCTGTTGATGTTGACAACCATGTATCCACGCTGACTGCCCAGTAGGCCCTCCCAAGCAATCCAGTGTCAACATTGATTCCCTGGTATTCAGTGGCTCCCCTCCTCCCTAACTCTGTCCTTCAGTTCCAGTGATTAACGGTGGTGTATATTGCCTAACCTTTTCCTCTGCTGAAATGTTTGTTTCCATTTGGAAGCCTGCAGCACACTAGGGGGTGCTATGTCTTGTGATTGGGGGTAGGGGGCAATGAGCCAGTGGGCATCAGTCAACAGCTCATTAGCATGCCAGCATCTGCATATACATAATTGCCCTGGCCCCATAGTCACATGTTTGCAATGCAGTGAGTGCCTACACAGAAGAAAGCTTGTGACCCTTTTTATGTATAGTTTAGAAGGGCGCAGTTTGGAGCAGTGGCACAAAGTGTAATTTTGATCACTTTGTGCTACCCAAACTGTGCCTGTTTATGGGGCCCCAAGGAATTCTGCATCCATGTAGATGTTGTACCACGCTGTGATATCAGGACTTTGTTTATTATCATTCTGATGTCACATTGATGGCATAACACCCAGACATGAGGCCACCACCCTCAGCCTTGAAATAAAGCTACCGTTTTTAAATTAAAAAAAACACCCTGCACATAGCAGCTTTTTTTTTTTTTGTTAACTCTTTTTCACTACGGTTCGCAGGCCAAGGAGCCTCTTTCAGGCATCCAGCCGGATCCTGCCCTGCCCGAAGTCCACCTTTCTAAGCCTCCTCTCTACCCCCCACCTCACAGGTGGTCCCCCCAGCTTGACTCCTCTGGGGTAGGGCCGCCCCTCCTCTTTGGGTGCACTTACAAATGTCATTCCCAGCTGCTTGGTGAGGGTCTGAGTGGAGGAACTGAAAGGCCATCCAGGGTGAACCAGTGGTGGGTATGGGGGCTGGTGCTGTCGCCTATCCCAAGGTCCGGATTTTTTCCTTGTTCCGTGGTACCCCCTCCCGTGCATGGTGCATGCCCAATGCTCTGGCACATAGCCACCCTGCCGGCATTGGCCATGCTGAACTTGTGCTGCCCAACATGCTGCAATACCCCTCCAGTCTCCACCGGGGCCGCTGGCATGCCGGGCCATCCCCATCCCTCACTCCTGGGGAGGAGAGCACCACCAGGGCACTAATTCCTTAACCCTCCCCTGCTGAGCCCCAGCGCCCGAGCTCGCTCCTGAACTCGGGTTGCTGGTATGGTGCGAGGTGTGGCATCCAGTGCCTCAACCCTCAGCACCACCGGGCCGGCTTCACATAGCAGCTTAAGAACTCACCCTGACTTGCTGCTCAGATAAATGTTTTACTGCAGTTTCCTCAAGCTCATCTCCTCTTAAAACAATTCAGACATTTTTTTTTTTTTGCAAAATTAAAAAAAAAAAACACACTGAGTTGCTCAGTTCTCAGCCCACCTGGTGCCCACAATAAGCCCAAGTGCATGAATGTTTTTTGTGGCAATTATTTGGAAAAATGTGCAGCACTGAGCAACGACTCCTCACTGTAACATTATTAATGCATGAATGAGCTTTGCCAGTTTGTACACTGCCCTTTGCACATAGTAACATATTATTTAAAGGGAATATTTGCATTTTAGACTGTTCTTTTCAATTTAAGATCCCTGCTGCCTGATTTAGCTGCTATTATAGTTGTACACATTTTTCTGTTGTTGCAAATGGCTTTTATTATTTCTCATAAACTGCTACCCCAACTGTGCCATCTTCCTGTGAGACATAGTAGGCTCTGTCATGCTGTGTCTTAGCTCGTGACAAACGTGCCTCACCAGAGTTGCTTACATGTGTAAGCGTCTCGAATGATACTGTACCAGCTGCAAACCGTATGCTTTTTGCTTAAATGTAGTTGGACATGGCATGCTCCAGAACCCTCAGAAATTAAAGAAACCACAAACAAATAAAAGATGTATGCAATAATAATTTCAGTCCATTTATATTTGCAGAACTATTGATCTGTCTCATGCCCCTTATATGTGCTACTGCTGGCAGCCGGTATGATATTACTGGAGACGATTACATGATGTAAGCTACTCTGGTGAAGCATATACATCCCGCACTGAGATGGATCATGAGAGAGCATGCAGTGTCAAACAGGAAGGTGGTGTGTCACGGTCAGGGCAATGCAGTTTATGAATAATTAAAACAAGCATTTGCAACAATGGAAAAATTAGTGCAGTTACAATAACAACTAAATCAGGAGGTAAGGATCTTAAATTAAAAAGGACAGCCTAAAATGCAAAGATTCCTTTTAAGGTTAGAAGAGAATTCAGGCCTATAATGTCCAGCCTCCCTCTGCTTTAAAAACAGGGAACAGATAAGTATGCTGTATAAATACATGCCAGTTTATAGGGATTCCCTAGTTGAATCTAGTACCCAAGGTACCCAGTGATTCCCTTGGTAAGCAGAAACTTGTCCAAGCCTACATTAAAGGCCTGCACTGTCTTCATATCCACTGTCTGTGCTACTAGGTTGTTTAATTGAATCACCAGTTTCTGGGAGAAAAAGTACCTCCTTACTTCACCTCTGAATTTACTATACCTGAGCTTCAGGGCATGTCCCCATGTCCTGCTGCAGGACAACAGATCAACATTTCCAACAGTCACTCTATTTTATTCAATTAAGATTGTATACTCCTGAGCCAAAGTAGCTTGGCTCCCATCTGCCCTGTCTCCAACACCCCCACTGACCACCACCTCTCTAGGACATACCTGTCAGATCCTTGTTCACCCAAGGATTGCCCCCATGGTGGGAGCAGTAGCAGAAGGGCCATCCCCCACCCAGAATCTCACATCCAGATCTGGTTTGGCAGTGTCTTAATGGAGATGCAGGTGGAGGGTCAGCAGGTAGGGCATGGGTTTCCAACCCTAACTCCCCAGCCCCATCCTCCAAGCAGCAAAGGGAAAAACATTAGGGTTTTGGCTCTTCTGAGTCTTGCCAAATAAGTGCTGGGCTCTTCCTTGGGTTCTGAACCTTAATGCTCACCCCTTCTCTTAAGAAGACAAGGTCAGATATGATCTGTTTTCTTTAGGCAGGGCCCACAGGTTGCTGGCAGCATGTGGTGAGACATACTTCTGTACCTTTGAAGAGCGTATCAGTATGAGGCACTGGCTTGGAGCTGTACCTTGTGCTTTGGACAGGAGGCTAAAGGCTGGGGGGGGGGTATGGGTGATCATTATGGTTGAGAACCCAAAGGAAGAGCCCAGCACTGATTTGGCAACACTCAGGAGAGCCAAAACCCCAATGTTTTTTCCTTTTGCTGCTTGGGGATGGGGTGGGGAGTTTTCCCTACTTTTGTTGCTTTTAAACTGAACCTTAACTGGTCTATTAATGCAGTTTTTTTGCAATGAAGTTCCTATCTTTTTGAGATAGTACAACTGTATCCTAATTAACGCAGGTCCCCCCTCCTTCTGGGTGTGGAAGCTCAGGGTCCTGTGCGTCCATGCATCTGTAGATGAAGATGCAGAGGTCCCTTTGAATCCTGTGCCAAATATGGAGTCCATCAGGCTGCAGAAGTGCAGGACCCAATATGGGAGTATACTTTTACTTACTTTTTTAAGATCTACAATTGGCTCTTGTACAAACCAAAACCAACATTCAGCTAACAAGGGTCTTGTTAGTTAAACACTGGCCTTAATTTGTACAATAAGCAGTTGTAAATCTTTAAAAAGGTAAGTAAAAATATGCACCCATAAACTTGTATGGCACGTGCTCCTGTGCCCTCCATATACACACATCAGAAAACATCGGAGCACAGGGGCATGGCTAGCAATGTAGGAAGTGGAAGGGATCATTCAATTGGCTCCCTTCCCAGGAGCAATTTATAATCTCTTCCCTTCTGAGAGGCAACAACAGAAATTTATAAAAGTCTACTAAAACTGCTCCCAGGCAGGTAAGGGAGCTGATACTTTCTTAGCAGAGCATGCTAAGAATGCAGAGAAAGGTGATATGTGATATTAAACCCCAGTCTTTGCACTTTAAATGGGAACTGTCAGCAATAAGAGCCTCACACCCAAGTGTGAGGCTGATCCTTATTAGCCCTTTGTGTGCAAAAAACATTTTTATTTACTTACTGTTTACTGCAGTGTAGTACATTGTATCAGGCTAATTTTGCTGCCTTGTAAGGTGACATTTCCTGTAACCAGAAATCCCAGAATTCCACGCAGCTGACATCAGAGGAGGGCTACAGTAATGGGAGATTCAATAGCCTGCAGTGAATATTAAAGTTTTTATAAGCTGTAATCTTCTGTTTGCTGGTCTACTGTTCTGCTGGGGCTAGGTACCATTATAGAGGACTGTACAAAGCTAAGTAAGCACAGCGGAACCAGCAAACAACTGATTTCAGCTTACAAAATCTTTAACATATACACTGTGAGCTATTGAATCTCCCAGTTCTACAGCCCTCCTCTGATGTCTGCTACAGGGGATTCTGGGATTTCTGGTTAGAGGAAATGTCACCTTACAAGGCAGCAAAATTAGCCTGATACTGTTTACTGCAGTATAGTAGAGTGTAAGTAAATAAAAATGTTTTTGTACAGGAAGTGCAAATTGGGATCAGCTTCACACTTAGGTGTGAGGCTCTTATTGCTGACAGTTCCCCTTTAATAACTTGTGTGGCATTTGGTAAAAATGCAAAAAATGTGGCATGTCCCAAGTTGGGCAAGTTCTCAGGATATGGGAAGTTTCGTGATGGCCACTTAACTGGATTCCGAGATCTGGAAATGTCAGAAATACATAAAAAGAAACATTTTGGGATGATTTTCTTTCACCTACAGCCAACATAGATGGAATTTTGTTCCAAACTTTTAAGGGCTGAAGTGCCTCATACGAAGGGTGTGCCTCTCAAAAATTTCATGAAAAAATATTAATCAGTTCCAGAGTTATAAGGTTTTGAAATTTGGCTTCTGAACATGCTCAGTAAGGTTTTTGGAATAACCCACTGATATGACCCAAACACTCTTCTTCTGTGAGTGTTTTTAGGTTGTAACTGACTGTGGTTCTGAGTTACGAGAAAGGTTTTTTAGGTTATGACAGCCTCCATTTTTTTTTCTGGGCAAAAAAAAGTGAAAATACATAACAGCCAGTTAAAAAAAAAAAAAAACACACACCTGAATTTTGCTAAATGGGACCTGTTAAGCTTGATGCTGGTGTTTGTTTTTCAACAAATGGGCCACAAATACCTTTTTTGAACTTTAAATTCTTTGACTGTTATCTTAGAGAGATGATCGATTCTTGTTTCACAGGCCACAAATTCTTGTGTCTCACATTTAAGTGCAATGTGAGACCCAAAAATTCAATGTTTAATGCACAAGAAGAATTCTTCAATCACACTTAAAATGTGTGACCTAATATTTCAGTTTTTGGTGCACATGAAAAATTCTTCAGCAACGACTAAATGTGCCTCCCAAGAATTCGTGGCTCACCAAAAATGCCTGTTTTTCTGCCAGACTATTTCTTTGGTTGCACATTTAAGTGCGACCCAAGAATTTTTGATGTGCACCAAAATGCTGTTTTTTTTTGCCAGATTTCTTCTTTGGTCACACATTTAATTGGGACTCAGTAATTTTTCTTGCAAACTTAATAAACAGTTTATGGTCAGGGCAGAGATTTTGATATATGGATGAAAAATTCTTTGGTCATACATTAAAGAGCAGGTTTCCAGTCCCCCCTTTAACACATACGGAACCTTACCTTGCCCTTAATCGATTCATGCATGAAGTATATATTTTTTTTATTGCTGTGTTTAGAGCAAAAACACTCATAAAATTCCTCATTGGGGCTGATATCCAAAACGCTCCTACTTCCATATGCGGAGACAGGCCCCCACGCTAGCACATTTCATGATATCAGTACAAGAACAGTGTGGGGTCACTCTCCATAGACTATAATGGGGCAGTTTCTACAGGCTTTGTTTTATACTTTTAAGTGCTGATTCTGACAAAGGAAGGCCACTGCTGAACTAACAAGATCCTTGTTAGTTGAGCGGTGGCCTTCATTCGTCCAGATTGGCACTCAAAAGTATAAAAAAGCCTGTGAAAACTGTCCCCATTATAGTCTATGGAGCACGCCCCCACGCTGTTCTTGTACTGACATCATGAAATGTGCTAGTGCTGGGGTGCATCTCCATGTACGGAAGTAGGAGTGTTTTGGCAGCTAGTCCCATGGAGCAATTTTATGAGTGTTTTTTTTTCTCTAAACACAGCAATAAAAAAATTACACTGTATGCACGAATTAATTAAGGGCAAGGTAGGCTGCCATATATTTTGAGTGGGGGGAACTTAATAATTAGAAATCTGCTCTTTAAATGCAACCAAATAATTTTTTGTTGAACTACAAACAGTTTTTGGGCCAGACAGAGATTTTGATATACAGTAGAAGAATTCTTTGGTTGCACATTAAGTGTGCTCCGAGAATTGTTTTTGTGAGAACTTATCATTCTTGTTTTTTTTGAACAGTTGAAGATTTTTATGTGTGATCTGAAATTTGTAGGTCATACATAAAGTAGTGTAATACCAGCTTGCAACATAAAAATATGATTTTTTTGTCTGACATTCTTTTACTCATAACTTGCTCATTTTACAATATTGTATTCCCAAGCTTTGCATATACTGGTTACATGATCCTACCTCATGAACAAGGAAGATGGGAATTTTCAAATACAGGTCAGAAGATGATTTCACAGTCACTCTGGAAACCACCTTTCAGGCTGGATTTAACACATTCTAGTGTCCAAGTTCATGATGTTGGAACAAAATATGAAACAAGAAAACATTATGAAGAAACATTGTTTGTAGGGCTGACCTTTAGCTCAGTGGGTAGTGCACTGTGATCCTATGCCAGTGAGCTGACTTTCAGGGGTGAGCTCAGTGAACTAGCTGGATGTGCTGAGGCTGGGTGATGGCTCTGCTGGGTGGCACCACTCCCAGCCTGGGGAGGGATGGTGAAATATTGATTGCATGGGCAACAAGTTATCACAGAGTGAAGAGAAGTTCTCTTGGCATAGGTCCCAGATGGCCCTGCACCTCTGTGTCTATAGCTGCACAGAAATGCAGAGCCCAGAGTACCCTGCACTTCCAAAGCAACCTGGACTCTTGGTCCTACACATCTGCATCTGTAGCCATATAGAAGCACAGGTCCCATAGGGCCTGCACTTCTGCAGCTAGAAGTTGGTATGTATGTCTTACACCTGTGGCTGCAGAAGCACAGGTCCCTCAGTGGCCGGTGCTTTGGTAGCCAGAAGTGTGTGTATGTCTTACAGTTTACATGAGAACTTATGGCTACAGAAGCACTGGTCCCATAGGGGCCTGTGCTTCTGCGGACAGAAGAACTGTTGTAACTTGGGAATTTTGGATTTGTATCTGTGGCTGCAGAGGCCTGTGCTTCTGCAAACAGAAGTAATGTTGTGGTTTGAGTATTGTGGATTTCTGTCTGCAGCCAGAAGGGAGTATTTATGTCTTGCATTGTGCAACATCAGTACTACTGCATTTGTCTTGTGGAAACAGCTGTATGTTTTTTGTCTCAACCACTAAGGAAGTGAAGTTATTACAGCATTGATGGGCACCAGCAGTGGATTATTACACTCAACATTTATAAAATGATTAAAATGTTATAAATATGTATAGCTAGATACCTATATGTTAATTTGTTTATTGGGGCTTCTCATGAGTACCAGGTGAGTTGAGAATTCAGCAGCTGGGTGCAGGATGGGGTTGTAAATTTTACAAAAGAAATGCCAGAATGTTTTATTCTGGGGTGGGACTTTGATGAGCTGGTGATAAAGCAGTTGGGTGCAGTTTTAAAAAAATACAAAAATAAACAGCTGTCAACACAAATACAACAAGGCATGCAATCCCATTTCAGGATTCTGATGCTATCATAGATCTTCCAAGCCCTGCTCTCATGATTAATAATTTGGGTAAAATCCCTCATTGCAATCACTGCTTTATTGTATATTGGCTATAGCTATTATTTAATTTTTGCAGCAATTATGTTTAACTGTAGTGCTTTCTAGTTTTTTTTAATACTTTTTACCTTTTTTTATTTTGATAATGCAGTACTTACTTCTCAGTAGCTTTAAAAAAAAAAAACTTGAGTGTCCTCAGCTCACCTCATTGTTGCTGTTTTTTGTGACACTCGCAGTCTGTTGCAATGTAAGTAAGCAAGTAAGTAAGTTAAACTTTTTTTCTTAAGCGCCCAATCCTGGAGACTCTGGGTGCTGTACAAGTAGGTGAAGGTAATAAATAGCAATAACAATAAAACAAATGTTAATGACGGTGAATACAAACAATAATATTTTAATTAAAATCTCAATAAAATGACAACAAAGTAATAATTCAGCAGTCAACAATGTCCCAAATCTCAATGTAAAGCTTTATGATGTCATAAATAAGAGAACTATGATGTCAGTTGGGGACAATCAAATGCTTTTTATACAGACTATTTCATAGACTACCAAGCAGTGTTATAAACCTTGGAAAGGAAAATTGAAAATCCAAAGAGTGTATTCTCCAGTAAATCATAGAGGCTGAAGTACTAAGCATATGAAAGTACATGCTAAAAGGGATACCTGGGGCCTTATGCATAGTTTTAATTTGCACTGGCATGAAATTGGGGTGAAACAGGCTCCTTGTTGCAACACCACTAAAAGCTGCCATACACAAACAGAGCCCATAGTTGCAGGTGGGGAAGTTTCCCTGGCAACAAGTAGGCAATGAAAATGTGGCTGCAGATGTTCTTTTAGCATCAGCAGACAGATCTGGCTACACTTCACACAGAGTTTTTGCTATGATATTACACCAGTCACACTGACCTCAGCCATGTCCCAAACTCCACAGATACAGTGCTACAGTTGTCTCCACCTGCCCACCTTATACCTTTAGTCCTGCTTGTGGGTCAACATCATTCCAATTTTTCTTGAAATCTGTTGTCTGTTTCGTGTGGTCAAGTGGCTCCCCCTCCTGCACCCTATCCATAGCGCTTTTCATGGCATCCAGTGACTTTCCTCACTAGCCTTTTTTCCCCACACTGCCATTTTCCCTCATAGTTCCTTGTCAGTTTCTGTCCCCTTCTGGCCTACTTCCAGCCCTTAGGAGTTCTAAGGGCAGTTGATGTTGCACAACTCCATGGCACCTGTACAGAAGGTCACCATGCTCTGTGTATGGCCCTGTGGGTCATTTGTAAGGTGATCACTGCCCTCTTCCATGCACCATTGCAGAGTTTTGTGTAGCTGCTCTGGGCAGGCTTGTGATCCCATCTGCGTGGCACATGAGGCACAAGTGGAGGTACTGGAGCTGTTTTGTCTTTTAAACAAATAGCACATTGTGATTATGTATAAGTCCCTATGGCCTTTAAAACATTGGGAAAATAACGTACCTGCTTTGGGGAGTGAACATGCTCTTTTATTCAGTTACTTGGCCTTTAGGAGTCAAAGCGTTCATGTTGTCATTTTGGTAAATTGGTGAGTAGGAGAATGGTTCCCAGTCTTTCAGAACTTAAAGCATATAGCTAGAAATGTGACCCCTCTCAGTAATCAGAATTTCAGCACCAGCTTTATAGTTCCTAAATCTGACATTCCACTGGCCCATTGATATCATCATCATCAATAATTATGTTTATTGGAAAATCAAGGAATGATGTTGGAAAGCATTGAGCTGGTGCCCATTTTCAATGGTGTCCTTCAGCAGAAATCAGTTGTTTATGTAGGTATAAAAAGACTACACAATACTTATAAAAGAGTTATAAAGGTTACACAAGACCCTTAATATAAAATATAGTGCAAGAATGTGAATCCAATACAACTCCAGTTCCATCATTGCATCATATTAGCATTGGCAGGAAATGCTATATGCCATTCATGTTAGGCATTTATATGTTGATGTTTATCAAGTGATGTGACCTGAGCAAGAAACACATCCTGCCTTAAATTGGTTTAGATACCATACATTTCCATGGAAGTTTTTTACATAAAACTGTTCACATAAGTTATGGCCAGTGTAGGACTAAGGAAGGAATTTCATTAGATGGACAGGACAGGAATAAGCAACAATCTGGCAGAAGACCAGCATATTTCTCAAAAATATATGCTTTCTCTTTTTGAGTGACGTTCATTGTGGTTTTGAACAGTATTAGGTACAGTAGATGTCACTTGAATTTGAAGTCCCATGTATGCTATACACATGAGGCAAGTACAGTACTTGGAGCCATAGTGCTGCAAGTTTGAACCTTGCCATGGAAGGACTGTCTTTAGTAGGTGACACAGTAGTTTAACTTAAGACACAAGGTCTATTAAGTCATATGAGATTGCCAGACACAATTAGATGAGCTGATTGCAATAGTGTTTTGGGAGTTGTGGACACAATGCACTGATTTGAGACTACCACAATTCCTTCTGCATAGACCTCCAAACAGCTGGATGACAGTGACTTTTAGCTGCTGTCAACCTGAGTCAAATACAGCTGAGTGACCTATAGGCAAAGACTCTGCATCCCACTGCTAACCCACCAAGCCATACAGTTCCTCATGAATTTTTCAGTTCTTTTTTCAGTTGTGTAGTATGACCTGCTCCAGTCCCAGGGATAAAAGCATATTCTACTTCTTTTAATATAGTTGCCTGTTGTATGTTTTTATATAACTTCACTGTACTACACTCTGAGCTTAGTGGGTCAGATCCTGTAATAAAACATTTTGAGTGCTGAAGATGTTCACATGTTTATAGAGTCTGCATGTATAAGTATTCCTGTATCATTGTATTAAATACAAATGCCTTGTCTTTCCAAGCCCATTTGACTGCACTGCTATGAACACATGCAGTCCTAACAACAGGAATGTGATGCAAATTCTCAAGGGAGGTATATGGGAATGGAGCATTTTAGCAGGCAATATGCTTACCTTGACTGTACACCCATTAGAGGAACAAACAGAGGCAGAGGCATGAGAGCATCTAGGCAGCAATCCATGTCTATTTATTTATTTTATTTATTTCAATCTAGGATTACAATACCTCTGAGCTGAGGCTCTTTTACAAAGGTTCCACGTCAGTGTGTGCAACAGTCATCATTTTTAGTTACGAACATATAGAAATTGACTTACAGACATGTAATAACCAGTAAAAAGACTTGAGCTATGAGCAAGACAAAGGAAGGAGGGGTGGGTGGGTGGGGGAAGTGAGGGTAGGAGATTGGGGGGGGAAGGAGGTGCAGGTGGTAAGGGGGAGTACGGGAGGTGGTTGGGGTGGAGGCAGGAGTGGAGATACGGGCGGGAGGTGGGTGAGGGCAGGAGACAGTGCAGCCAGTGGGCCTTGTCAAGGGAATATGACAGGTAAGGTGCTAGGGGTGCAAAGACTGATTGAAGTGCTGGGTGCTGGGGCATGTGCAGCTGGAACGGTGGAAATGTTAAGATGGGCAATCGCAGGATACAAGCAGTGAGAGGCACAGCTTGGACTTGAAGAGGCCGAGTGTTGGAGTGGTCGCTATGTCGCTGGAAAGAGAGTTGAGCCAGTTGGATGCCCGATAGGTGAATGATCTTTGTCCTTGGGTCATGTGACATCGTGGGATATGTAGTAGATGGGAATTGGATCTCCTTGTAGTGATGTTCCTATGTCTAGGCTTAAGGAGGGCACAGACACCAGGTGGGGCAAGCCCCATTATAATTTTCTTGGCCGTGATGCAGGTTTGGCATTTTATGCATTTGTCCAATTGAAGCCATCCAGATTGGGAATAAAGGTCACATGTGTGGGTACGGCGATGTGAGCCAGTGATGAGATGACAGGTCTTATTCAGGGAGGTCACGATACGTTTGAGAGCAGTGGTAGTTGCAGACCCATGTATGATAAGACCATAGTCTATGATGTTGATGATGGAGCTTTGGACGGCCACTGACAATGCTTCTGGGGTTAGGTGTTTCCTGTGCCGGAATAATATGCGTAACCTCGCATTGGCAGACTTTGCAACATTGCTGATATGGACAGCGTATGAGAGGTGAGGATCAAGGGTGATGCCGAGGTACTTGAACGATTGTGTTTGCTCTAGGATGGCTCCTTGTTCAGTTGCAGTGGAGAGGTGGAGTTGTTTGTTTTTGTTGTGGGGGCTGCAGAAGACCATAGACTTGTTTTTTTCTGAATGAGAAGCAGTTTATGATTTAGGAACCAGGATATGATGGAGGAGAAGGCCCGCTGAAGTTCATTTTGTAATTGGATTGGATCAGGGTCCAAGGTGAGGATCACAGCATCGTCGGTGTAGAGAATTATTTGTTCTGGGCAGCTGTCCGGTAGTGAGTTTAAGAATAGGCTGAAGAGGAGGGGTCCCAGAATGGAGCCCTGGGGGACTCCCGAGTGGACCGGTCTAGGGCCCGAGAGTGTATCAGCGATTCTTACTGTTTGGGACCGTTCTTCAAGGTAGCTCTTAAACCAGCCAATGGAGTTGGTTGACAGCCCAGTGTTCTGAAGCTGGACAAGCAGGAGGCGGTGACTGACGGTGTCGAAGGTGTTAGTTAAGTCAATGTAGATTGAGCCTAGTAATTCACCGAAGTCAAGTGCGTTGTGGATTGCGCCAGTGAATTCAAGTAGGACTGTGGAGGTGCTGTGACCTTTGCGGAACTCGTGTTGTTGCTTGCACAGGATGTTGTACGTATCCAGGTATTCTGTGAGCTGGTCCAAGATGATGCGTTCTAGTGCCTTGGAGAGTGGGGGTAGTAGGGAGATAGGTCTGTAGTTATTGTGGGCAGTTTTGTCACCACTTTTATGGATTGGGGTGACAGTGGCAGATTTCCGTCTGTCCGGGAACTGGCTAAGGCTGAGGGAGAGGTTGAAAATTCTGGTCAGAGGACTAAACACTTCATCAAGTGTGAGAGGCAGGATTTTGAGATCGAGGGAGTCATTACTGAATCTTGATTTACCAAGGGCTTTGGTAACATATTTACATACTTGGTGAGCCTTGACTGCTTTGAAGTAGAAGTGGGGGTAGCTGGTGTGAGTAGTGTTCATTGCGGACAGAGGGGCTTCACCATCTTTGAAGTAGTCGTGGGGTAGGACAGCGCTGAAGTTGGTAAAGGCTTTGTTAAAGGTATCCGCAATGGTTTTTGGGTTGAGAGTTGTGGTTCCATTGATGTTGAGTATTGATGGGTGGATTTTGGGTGGATTCCCGGTGAGTTCCTTTATGTTCTTCCAGAATTCCCCGACCATTGCCCCAGGAGTTTGTGAGGGCATGCTTATAGTAGGCGGACTTCATTTGCCGGATGGTTTTGGTGCAGTCATTGTGGGCACGTTTGTAGTTTTGGATGTTGTTTTGCCTTCCAGAGTTTCTGGCCAGCTCCCATTGGTGGTCTCTTGTTTTTAGCATCCTGAGGAGGTCACCTGTGAGCCAAGGGTTACTGAGTGATTTGACTTTGCGTTTCTTAATAGGAGCATATGTGTCACAGGCCACAGTGAAGATGTTTATGAAGTGGTCAAGGGCAGTGTTTACGTTGGTTGCATTGAAGATAGGGGACCAGTCTTGATGGAGGAGGTGGGATTTGAGTTGAAGAAGGTGACCATGGGGTAGAACCCTGCTGATGATAGTTTTTGGTGGTTGTCTGATGAATTTATTTGACCAGGTGCAGCTAACAAGGGAGTGGTCACTGAGAGAGTCAGGGAGGACATTAGTGTTAGATATCCGCGATGGGTGACTGGTAAGAATCCAGTCCAAGAGTGTGCTGGTGCCGGTCCTGTAATTTTACCTGGTTGGTGAGTCAGCTGTCTGCACCAGCATCGGCTGCAGGCCAGTTGATGTTGAAGTCGCCTAGGAGGATGGATTCGGTGTCTGGTGGGAGTGACTTTACAAAGTCAAGAACAGCTGTTAGACCAGTTCCCTGTTCTTTGGGAGGGATGTAGATGGTGGCAACAGTGAAGGTTTTGTTTTGGCTCCGTGGAGGATTCTCACTGGCAGTATCTGAGCAGTTGTGGGTTGAAGTGAGGTAATGATGTGGTGCCCCTGTATGGAGTCTTTTAGGTAGACAGCGCAGCCCCCACCTCTTTTGGAGAGGCGATCCAGCCTAAAGACGTTGTAGCCAGGAAGGCTGATTGCATGGGTCGGTACTGATGGAATGAGCCAAGTTTCAACAACTGCCAGGATGTCAGGGCAGTGTTGGCTGGTGAAGGCCTGTAGGGCATCCATTTTAGGAAGGAGGCTGCAGATGTTGATTGATATGAATGAGAGGGCACCCAAAGGCTTGCTCAGATTAGTGGCTTTAGAGCAGAATGGGCCAGGGTTTGGGTGCACATTGCCTGACAGCATTAGGAGGAGAAGGACTAGCCTCAAGGAGCCGCGGCATATTTCTTTAAGGGAATGCTTTCGCCTACTAGCATCTCGGGAAGTTGCTGAGCATCGGCAATAGTGGGTGAGGGTAAGCGTAGACAGGGGGACCAGAGTGGAGGGCTAGGACCAGTGTGGGTGTAGGACAGTTTAATGGTGGTAGGATGGACCCTGGGCAAGGGGCAGTGACCAGTATGCAGCATGCCTATGTGGAGGAAGGATGTAGGAATGTGGAAGCTGTGGGAGAGGGAGGGAAAGCAGGCTTTTGGGGTGTGCAGTAGGGGAGGAAGACAGGCAAGAAGAAATAGAATAGGGGGTAGAGAATGGTGAAGGCACATGATTAAGGTAGGATTCGGGGTAGTGGAGGGAGGGGGTTAAGACAGGCTGGCGGGACTAGGAGAAGGGGTGCGGAAGAGCAGTAGCTGGATCAGTGGGAAGTGAGGATACAGCCAGGAAGGCCAGGCAGCCAGGGAGTAGGAGGTGGCGACTAAAAGATGAGGGGGGAGTCCCAAAACAGGTACCCAATGGAGCACGAGTGGGGGGGGCGGAGCTACCAGGGGGCGTGGAAGAAGTTCTATAAAGTTAAGGTCGGAAGGGGAAACGGGCATAAAATTTCAGCCATTTGCAGTAGAAATGAATGGGTGCAGCAGCCCCAAGCAGAGCAAAGTTTTAGCTGGCTCAAGAGCCAATCCCGAGCAGGAGGCAAGAGAGCGTCCAATCAGGGTGTGGTACAGATACCGTGGGGCCAATGGCGTGGCTGTTAGCAGTCCTGTGGTTCAAGGAAGTCTTACCCGGTTCGAGAAGATCTCGAGGGCGGGAAGGAAGGTATATAGCAAGTAAAGCAACTGTGTCCTTCAGAGAATAGACTTTTTTAAATGAAAGAACAAGAATCCCTCTAGTGGCAGGTCTGTATAACCTGCTAATGGAAAAAAAAAACTTCTATTAGACACTTGAAATGTGCTTAGTTCTATCTAAAATCTATTTGTAAAAAGTGGCAGGTGGCAAAAGCAGGGGAAAAGTCCTGGCCAATCAGAGCGGGTTTGCTGGAAGTACCCATGTTCCAATTGGCTGCACTGTCACTGTACCTTCCAAGAAGCTGCAGGCGGGCGTCCTGGTCTCAGTCGGTGGCTGGCTGGGTGCCGGCCGACTGTGGGGGAGCTGAAGCAGCCCTGTTCAAGGGCAGGCAGCTGGAGAGAAGAAGAAATAGCAGGGTTTAAATAGCATAGAGGTAGGATAGGTTTAGATTGAGCAGTTTAGCAAGGCAAAGGAGAGTTAGTCTTTTTGGCGCCAAGGCAGAGTGCTTGGATGGGGGGGGGTTGCAGGAGGAGCAAGGAAACAGAAGAGCTGTAAGCACTTTAAAACAGTAGTAGAAATTACAATCCAGCTAATACAGTTGAAAAACTTCTATTAGACACTTGAAATGTGCTTAGTTCTATCTAAAATCTATTTGTAAAAAGTGCCAGGTGGCAAAAGCAGGGGAAAAGTCCTGGCCAATCAGAGCAGGTTTGCTGGAAGCGCCCGTGTTCAGATTGGATGCGCTGTTGCCATACCTTCCAAGGAGCTGCAGGTGGGCGTCCTGGTCTTGGTCGGTGGCTGGCTGGGTGCCGGCCAACCCTGGGGGAGCTGAAACAGCCCTGTTCAAGGGCAGGCAGCTTCCAAGGAGCTACAGGCGAGCGTCCTGGTCTCAGTAGGTGGCTGGCTGGGTGCCGGATGACTATGTGGGAGCTGAAGCAGCCCTGTTCAAGGGCAGGCAGCTTCCAAGGAGCTGCAGGCAGGTGTCCTGGTCTCGGTTGGTGGCTGGCTGGGTGCCGGCCAACCGTGGGGGAGCTGAAGCAGCCTCGTTCAAGGGCAGGTCACTTCCAAGGAGCTGCAGGCGGGCGTCCTGGTCTTAGTCGGTGGCTGGCTGGGTGCCGGCCGACCGTAGGGGAGCTGAAGCAGCCCTGTTCAAGGGCAGGCAGCATGTTAGCTCCATCTTCCCAGAAAAAAACCAAAAAACTGACCCCTGACAGTGTTGTCCATGTTACCACAGATTTATTGCCTGTGAGGGGGTCTATTGTTACTTGTAAGAGTGAGAAAAGTTAACAACAGATAAGTGGATATTGCAGATAAGAGAGGGCCTTACTCTACAGCTCCAATAGTTTCCAAAAATGATAAAACAGAGACATTGCAAATCACTGCCTTCAGAACAAACAAAGCTTTTGCAATTGGAAATTCAGAAACATTTAAATTGAAAAGCAGTGAAAGTGTACCTTGCTCCTAACTAGGAAAGTAATTCTCTCAAGGTACTTTTTGACAAAAAAGAAAACTGGGTAATGGCAACCAGCACTGGGCTTAAAGTACTCAAACAGAAAAAAAAGGAAATGATGGTTTCATTATAGACAGTAAATTCCTTCCTTCAGAAAGGAAACTGACTCAATGCACTGGACCTATAGGATATATTTTTCCATGTTCAGATAACACCCAGTCTCAGAAAATACCTAAACGAGGTTGGCCACAGTTGGTACCAGTTCAGGGTAATGTAATTTGGTCTGACTTGAGCTTCAGGAGTGTTTACAAAATGCCTTTCAGTTGTGGTAGTAGCTCTATCAAGAAAGGGCATAGCAGTTTTCACATATCTAGATGACTGGCTAGTGTCGGGGAAGACAAAGCAACAGGTACAGTCAACAGTGGAAGAGATTACATCCACTGTATTGGATGAACAGTAAGGCCCAGTGTCCTGTATTCAGGAGCATTACATCTACCATTAACTCCACTTCATTTTGCCTTTGCTAACCTGATTCTGCAGTCTCCCATGCTGTTCAATGGCACACTGCTGAACTGGGCTAGTTAAGGACAAAGTATTATGCTCTTAAAACTGGAGTTAATTTTCATGAATATAGGCCATTGTAGACAACATTTTGTGATAGAGTGAGTAACACTGTTGAAAACGGACCCAGTGAGACGTTGTGGCTACAGGACTTGCTGTCTATGCCTTCAACAACTACATTCCTAAATAAAATGCAGTACAATAAAATTGGTGTCTGTCTATCTGTCCATCTGTCTGTCTGTCTGTATATCTATCTATCTATCTATCTGTCTATCCCTTTCCGAACAGTGCATTGGATACTGGCAGTGCAGGGACTGTATGCAGACAAATGTAGCTACCGTTAAGCATTCAACAACATTCATGTATTTATTTGTAATGTTGTGACCAGGAAAGGTACACTGAGCTGTGATAGCACATTTGCAGGTGCATTCTGGGGGTGGGTTAAAAAGGCCTGTTTTATTGATGGGGAAAGACATTCAGGACACCAGGAAAAATCCTTAACTCTTACAAAGAGTACCGCCTTTGCCTGGACAGTCACCAGAGAAGAGCAGAAGGAACCTCGGTTTAACATGTCAGGAAAAGCACAGCACCTTAACAATGCAGAGCCCCCCTCAAACTGCATAGTCATGCCAGTATTGGGTATTAGCCCTAGTTCCTGTGCTGGAAACATCCACACACAGTCAAAGACAACTGCATGAGAACCTGTTTAAGAGGAAGTGTTGGCCAGCACACTAATATTAGACACAACCTTAATTTTTCCAAATAGTGCTATGGGAGATTTAATGTGCTCCTAGATGACACCATGAATAGGCAGAAGAAACTTCCCATGTCCGCAGTGTAGAACTAGAAGCCACAGTCATCTGTCCCAGAGATGACAGTGAAACCACTGAGCTATACCAAAACTGGATTAATGTCCAAGGCTTGGATTTTTGTTAAACAGCTGGCCAGGCTGGGTTGTCCAAAGGAACTGATGACTGAGTGAAAGGGGAGAGACTGAGCACACTTCGCAGACAGGTTGCTGCAGGAGGAAGGGGGAAACAGTCCAGTGATCAGAAACAACTGAAGAAGAACAGACACATTATATATTATATCAAGTATGGTGCTGTTCAGCTTTGGCTGTCGAGTTTATCAGTGATTAAAATGCTTGAAAGGATACTGAAATTGATATTCTGATTAGAAGAAATGCTTAATGAAAGAAAATAAATTGTGATGGAAAATGAATATTATGTAAGAAACATAAGTACAGTTTTAACCTCTGAAAGACCCAGTGCTGCCCTTCCTTGACTCCCAACCATACCATGCTAAAGGCATGCTTCAAAGTTGTTAATATTCAGCTGGGAAACAGTATCCAGAACACAAATAAATTATTAAGTGCATGAACTTTTGAGGCAGTAAGATGAACTGATGGGGTCCATCTGTGAGATCCAGGGTCTTTTTATTTGTGTGTGTCGAACGATTCTGCCCTCTCCGACTTCATAGCCTTTGGTCTCTGGCCAAGTGCATGCATAATTGATTCCACACGCTCTATCATTTTCTTGATGTAATTGCTTTAGTAAGATATGATGAAATCTAATGGATAATTTACCATTCGAAAATGAGCAAAAAAAGTAAATGTCTGTAGATTCTGTGGAGCTGATATGATCTGTGGCAAACTGTCATGTTTAGAATTAAGTAAAATAATCTCTCAAAGAAGTTTATTTAATGTTTGGCGTCTGTAAATCCCCTTTTTCACAGCTACAGCCTGTCACTGTTTTTTTTTGTTTGTTCAGAGTATAGACAAGTAAGGTTCTTTGACTACTTATTTATATTAGCTAGGTAGCCATAAGCATTGCAGAGGAAGCTGTTTGTTTTAATGGATGTGTTTTTTGTCTTGGAAGCATGAAACATTTAGGGTTGGACTTGGCTGCTGACTTCTGGAATGCAAATGATAAACATGAACAGCATATAGCACTCAAACAATCCTAAATAAAAAGGAATTTTTTTATCAAAGGGGGTAGTTGGTGCTACTTTGCTAGCCCTGCCCCCATCCTCCACTAGCACCATAAAATATTTATGATGTTTATAAACCAGTAAATTTTCACTCACAAATGGAATGGCATTTAGAGTTCCAATTGAAAGAAAGTAATCTGGCCATATAGTTACTGTGCTGACACTGTGCTACTGGTGTTTTAGTGTATGAGGATTTTAAACAAGATAAATAAAAACAATTCTTACCAGGAAATGCAGTTCCAGAATATTCATTCTCCATCTGTCCAGTCTCCCACAAAAGGGTTAACCTTGTTCTTACAGGAACTTGAAGATATCACACCTCAAGCATGCTAGAAAGGAGTCACTTCCAGACTCTGTCTAATGCATGGTATTAAATAGTTGTTATAACATCGAAAAATGTGATGAGAACCAGCAGACTGCATGACTTAAATCTTTGTTTCAACTGAAAAATACAAAAACTGTGACCCTGATTCAAACTCTGTAAAACCCTCCTCCCACCCATCTTAGCCTCATGACCCTCTCCACCAACCAGTCCTCAGTAACCTGCTCAATACCTTTCAGAATGTTTTTTTTAAACCAGTCAGTGCTGCACAAAGATCCTAATCCCTGCATCTCACTATTTGGACAGGATGGCATTTGGGCCTGTCTGAGATGTGACATTCAGGTCCAGTGATGACTTGAGACAGAGAGGATGAAGATCTTTGCACAGCATCAGTTTACAAAACAAGTTTAGAGGTACTAAGAGGGTTATAAAGGACTGGGTGTGGAAGGTGGGAAGGGAGGCAGGGCTGAGCTGGGTGGAAGAGGTTTTATAAATGTCGTGTGGAAATGCTTAAGTGGGGTGGGTGGTGGGGCTAAGAGTGGTGTGGGAGGGTTTTACTACAGGGATTGAAGTGCCCGGGTGGAAAGGGCAGCAGGACTGAAAGGGGTGGGGGAGTGTTTTACACTGGATGTAGAAGTATTTGGATGAGAAGAGAAGTTTGGTTGAGATTGATAGGGGAGGGTTTTACTTTGGATTCTGATGTGCCTGGGTTGGGGTTGGGGTGGCTGTGCTGAGATGGGTGAAGGGAAGATTTTACTATGGATGTTGAAATGTCTGGGTGGGGAGGGTGGCAGGGCTCAGATGCGTAAGGTAAGGTAAGGGTTTTACTATGGATGTTGAAATGCCTGGGTGGGGAGGGTGGCAGGGCTCAGATGCGTAAGGTAAGGTAAGGGTTTTACTATGGATGTTGAAGTGCCTGGGTGGGGAGGGTGGCAGGGCTCAGATGCGTAAGGTAAGGGTTTTACTATGGATGTTGAAATGCCTGGGTGGGGAGGGTGGCAGGGCTCAGATGCATAAGGTAAGGTAAGGGTTTTACTATGGATGTTGAAGTGCCTGGATGAGAAGGCTGGCAGGGCCAATATTGCTAGATGAAGGTTTTACTATGGATGTTGAAGTACCTGCGTAGGGGAGGGTGACTGGGATGAGATGGGCGAGGGGAGGGTTTTACTATGAATATTGAAATGCCTGGGAGGGAAGGGCAGCTGGGCTGTGATAGCTGAGGGGAGGGTTTTACTGTGGAGTTTGAAGTGCCTCCATGGAAAGGGTTGTGGGGCTGAGATGGGTAGGGGAGGAGTTTACTAATCTGGGATATGGAAGTACTGATGACGGATGGGTGGGTGGGGATCTCTTTGTGGAGTTCTGCAGGCACTGCTTCAAGCACTTGGGTGGGTGATTGCAGCTATCAATTTTCAGCATTTTTTAATGTTGCTAATCAACGTGTGATGAGTGCTTCTCAGATGAGGTTCTCAAAAGAGGTGGTGGGGAAGATTAGGGAGAAAAAGATAGCATTCAGGAAGTATAAGGAATCACAGAAGGAGCAGGACAGAGAACAGTATCAGTTAAAGCAGAAGGGTGGGAGGGTGGGAAGATTGATTAATAAGCTGGGTAGGCTCGGGGTGGGTCAGAAGTTGGTCAACTGGGTGGCAAACTGGTTGACGGGCAGAAAACAGAGAGTGGTGGTAAACGGTATACAGTCAGAAGAGATGCAAGTCACAAGTGGGGTACCTCAGGGATCAGCCCTGGGGCCATTCAATATCTTCATCAGTGACATTGCAGATGTACTGGAGGGTAAGGTTTGTCTGTTTGCAGATGACACCAAGATCTGCAACAGAGTAGATGATCCAGATGGGGTGGGCAGAATGAGAAGAGATCTGGATAAACTAGCAAAATGGTTGGAAGAGTGGCAACTGGAGTTTAACACAAAGAAGTGCAAGATCATGCACATAGGGAAGAGAAACCCTGAAGCCACCTATAGGCTGGGAGGAGAGTTGCTGGCAGTCACAAGGGAAGAAAGAGACTTGGACATCATCATCATCATCATCACCGATGACCTAAAATCATCCAAGCAGACCACTAAAGCAGCAGGTAAGGCTAGGTGGATGTTGGGGTGCATTAGCAGGGGTATCACAAGTCAGAAGAGGGAGGTAATAATCCCTCTTTACAAGACACTGGTTAGGCCCCATCTGGAGCACTGCATGTAGTACCGGAGGCCACACCTTCACAAGGACATTAACCAAATTGAGGCAGTCCAGAGAAGGGCAACCAAAATGCTGCAGGGACTGCATCAGAAAGCATATGAGGACAGATTAATGGAGCTCAATATGTATACCCTAGAGCAAAGGAGGGAGAGAGGTGATATGATTGAAACATTCAAACACCTTAAGGAATTAACAAAGTGAAAGAGTCTAACATGTTTCAATATAAGAAAAACTGCAGGACAAGAGGACAGCATGAGATTAGAGGGAGGCCGATTAAGGGGTAATATGAGGAAGTTCTTTTTCACAGAAAGAGTGGTAGATGCATGGAACGGCCTACCTCAGCAAGTGGTGGTTATGAATACAGTGGAGGGCTTCAAACAGGCATGGGATAGGCATAAGGAAGCAATACAGATGAGTATGAATAGATAGGCCATTGACAGAGCAAAAGCCGATGGCACATTCATAAGGCAGAAAAAGAAATGGGCAGACTGGATGGGCCTTGCGGTCCTTAGCTGCTGTCAGTTTCTATGTTTCTATGAAGCGGGGAAGGCAGGCAGAATAGCAAAGGCCTAAACTGAGGAAAATATTGCCAGCTCATTTAAGAAGGGGGATAAAACCTTTTATAGGTACATCTGCAAGCGAAGGAAGACCAAGGGAGGGATACTGAAGCTTAATAAAGGCAAGGGGAGGTGGGCAGAGGGTGACAATGAAAAGGCAGAGATACTGAACGAATACGTTTGCTCAGTATTCACAAAAGAAGAAGAAGAGGAGTTACCTAAACCAAACAATAGAAGCACTCTGGGCAGGGGGTTCGACACCAGTCCATTCACAGAAGAAAGGGTCCTGAAAGAACTCTTAAAACTCAAGGTAGACAAAGCAATGGGGCCTGATGGGATTCACCCCATAATTCTAAAATAACTAAGGGGAGACCTTGTGACACCACTGACTACCCTTTTTAACAAATCACTGGAGGATGGGGTGGTACCTGAAGACTGGAGGAGGGCAGATGTTCTTCCCCTTCACAAAAGTGGGGCAAGGCAGAGGCACGAAATTACAGACCTGTTAGTTTGACCTCAGTGGTAGCGAAAATGATGGAATCACTTCTGAAAGAAAGAATTGTTCAGTACCTAGAGACCAGCGGGGCACAGAACCAAAGGCAGCATGGATTCACAGCAGTAAGGTCATGTCAGACAAATCTAATTGATTTATTTGACTGAGTGACCGAAGTAGTAGACCAGGAAGGGGCTGTGGATATGGCCTACCTAGACTTTAGCAAGGCATTTGACACAGTCCCACACAAAAGATTAATAAACAAGTTAGCCAGCCTGGCAGTGGGTCCCAGGGTGGTAGCCTGGGTAACAAATTGGCTGCACAACAGGATGCAAAGGGTAATAGTAAATGGAATTCACTCTGAAGAAAGGGGGGTTACTAGTGGGGTACCAGCAGGGTTCAGTACTGGTATCAGTCCTCTTTAATGTCTTTATAGAAGACATTGCAGAGGGTCTGGAGGAAAAGTATTCCTCTTTGCAGATGACACAAAGATCTGCAACAGAGTCGATACACAAGTGGGGAGGGGTGGAAAGGATGAGAAGGGACTTGGCAAGGTTGGAGGAATGGTCAAAAGTATGGCAACTTAGATTCAATGCAAAGAAATGCAAAGTAATGCACCTGGGAAACAAAAACCCAGGTGAAGAGTACACAATGGGGAAGGGGGGTACTAACAACAATAAAAATGGAAAGGGACCTGGGGGGAGTCATATCAGATGACCTTGAGGTAGGCAAGCAATGTGAGAAGGTGCTAAGGAGAGCTGGGGGAATACTGGGATACACAGGGAGAGGCATCACCAGTAGAAAACAGGAAGTTGTTATCCCTCTGTACAGACAGTTGGTGAGACCCCATCTGGAATACTGCGTGCAGTTCTGGAGACTCCATCTCCACAAGGACTTAGACAGGGTGGAGGTGGTCCAGAGGAGGGCAACTAAAATGGTGCAGGGTCTGCAACAGAAGCCATATGAAGAGAGACTAAGAGAGCTTAATATGTATAGCCTTGAGGAAAGGAGGGAGAGAGGGGACATGATAGAAACTTTCAAGTACCGCAAGGAAATCAACAAAGTCCAAGAGGGGAGCATCTTTCAGAAAAAGATGTGCAAGAACAAGGGGCACAATTTAAAGATAATGGGGGGATGGCTCAGGGGCAACATGAGGAAATATTTTTCATGGAGAGAGTGGTGGACACATGGAACTGCCTTCCTGAGGAGGTTGTGGGGTCAAAAACAGTGGTGGAATTCAAGAATGCATGGGACAGCCATAAGGCAATTATAGTGGGGGGTAGGAGGAAGTAGGCTGTTGGTTAACTAGACTTTGCAGCTTATCCAATAGATATGGAAATGGGCAGACTCGGTGGGCCAAGCGGTCCTTATCTGCTGTTAAAGTCTATGTTTCTATGCTATGCATTTTTACAATTGATTAGCACATTCCCCTTGCAAAACTGCTAATCAGATTTTTTCAGCATATTTAACACACTGCCTCAGGAATTGTAATACATGCTGTCTCCCACCAGAATTCACTTGTCTCGTGCTAAGAAGAATAAAGGATGTAGCATACCCATGAGCAACCATAACATAAGATGGCCCACTAGAAATGACCAAATATACTCCAAACAGGGTATAAGCAGCACACTCATTGGCTTCTCCAGCATAGCCAAATAACCTAAATATAAAAGACACACATAAGAGCTGCTGAACTGAAACTTGATACTACTCCACAGGCATTCACCCTGTGGGATAAAACACCTTGCTACATGGGAGTATCAAAGATAAACACAGAATACAAACATACATACAGAGTTGCCGGCAGATTAGGCCTAACGGTCTATCACATCTGCCCAAGAAGCAGCTAACTGGTTACTGCTGCTGCCCCACTTCCCCTTTTGGCCCCTTACTCCCTATCCCACCAGCCAGAGCTCCCCTACTGTTGTCATTCCTACCACCTTGTACCATGCCCATGTACCTGTCCCACCCCTTCTTGAACCCTTCTGTAGTTTCCATTTTTATCAGCTCCTCTGGAAGCGTGTTCCAGGGTGCCACCACCCTCTCTATGAAGTAATATCTCCTCACTTCCCCTCTGTAGCTTCCCTCTACTAGTTTTAGACTATGGCCTCTTGTAGTTCTCTTTCCCATTAGTTTGAGCAGACCTTCCATTTTTGCCCTATTTATCCCCTTCAGATATTTGAAGGCCTCTATCATATCTCCCCTATCCCTTCTGTCCTCCAGTGAATACATGTCTAGCTCACTAAGTCTGTCATCATAGGACATTTCCCCCACACCACGGATCATCTTTATCGCTCTTCTCTGGACTCTTTCATGCACAGAGACATCCTTTTTTAGGTGAGGGCACCAGAACTGTACACAATATTCCAGGTGTGGCCTCACCAGTGAATTCTACGGAGGAGTATAACCTCCCTGCTCCTGGATGTTATCCCCTAGCAATACTCCAAAGTATTTGATTTGTTTTTGCAGCTGCTCTTCAGCACTGCTACAAGTTGTTCAATTTGGCATCAATTATTACCCCCAGATCTTTTTCCTTCTTGGAGACAGTCAGCCATTCACCCCCCATGTAGTAGCTATACCCCTGGTTCCTAACACCTAGATGCAGAATGCTACACTTACGAGTGTTAAACTCTAGCTGCCATGTGTGAGACCAATTTTCAAGCCTCTCCAAGTCTTTCTGAAGTGCCCTCCTACCTTCCTCACTGTCCACCTCTGCTCCCAGTTTGGAATCATCAGCCAACAGGCCCATTCTACTCCTAATTCTCTCCCCAATGTCTGCAATGAACAAATTGAAAGACTTGCTGAAGTCCAGATGCAGGACATCAACTGACTTTCCACCATCCAGGGATCTCATCACCCATCTGAAGAAATCAACCAGATTGGTTTGACACGATCTCCCCCAGAGAAACCTGTGTTAATTTTCATCTTAAAAACTATTTGCCTCCAGGAACTCCACCATCCTTTCTTTACAGATGACCTCCATCATTTTCCCCACTATGGATGTCAGGCTGACTAGTCTGTAGTTCCCCAGTTCATCCCGAGGTCCACTCTTGTGGAGTGGCACAATGTGCGCCATCCTCCAGTCTAGAGGAACACATCCTGATTGGAAGGAGAAATTGAATAGAGCTGTAAATCCAGAATACTCTGGAAAATTAAATTTCTAGGTACACAATAAAAAGTGTTCAATTCCACTTCAATATCCAGCCACCTGGTCTAACATGAAATGGAATAAGCAAGCAGCCAAATGGAAGTCTTAGCTTAGCAGAGGGACAGAGTTGCATAGAGGGGTTTAGACAGTGAGGGATTTAAGTGCTAATCTTCCAAAGGCAACATTGGCTGATGTCAAGTCAACACGTCTAATTTGTAGTGCCCAGTAAAGGTGTATGCAGAAGGCCAAGTAGTAGCCTTATGGATATCCGGACTGGAGGCCTAGGCAATGTCTGCCTATTAAACTGCCATCCTCTGGTGGAAATATTCCATATACAGTTAAGCAGGGTCTGGTTCATCTTTTCATAGCTCTGCCTGATAAAATCTTTTAACCTTCTAGAAACAGAAACATAGACAGTGATTGCAGAAAAAGACTCCAAGTCCATCTATTGTACACAGAATTTTGACCTGTAACCCAATGACCTACTGCCATATAGGGTTTAACTCTTTAATCAACTCCTCAATTTCCCAAACTGTCCTCCCCTTTCCTTTCCCCAACCCTCCTTGCCTCTCCTTTTGGTGCCTAAGCTTCTGAATCTGTCCCACCCAGTCTTGGTGAATGAAGCGGCATTCTTATTATTTGCTGGATGTCAAAACAACAAAAACAAGGCTTGGGATTTCTGAGGAGACAGTCTGTTGCAAATACATAAGTAGATTGATGCTCTCTAGACATCAAGGGTATAAAGCTTCTTTCCTTTCTCTTTCTTCAGTGCAAAAGGATAGAACAAGGTCCTAATTTAATGTGGAATGGGAGAGCTATTCTTGGGAATAAATTCTAGATTCATTCTTAACACTGCTCTGGGTATGATGGTCTCTAATGTAGCACCATCATCAGAAACAACAGATTTACAGAGACCAAAGTTTTTTTCAGGCGGTCTTTTAAAATGCAGCATTAAGGCTTCAGCCAGGAATTATTTCTCTAATCCTTTGTTAGTTTCTCAGTTTCACTGCTTTTGGGATATGGAATTGTGAGGATGATACCCTAGCAAAACTTGCATTAGCTCTAGTGAAATGGGGATCACTTTGACTTTCTACTTCTAAAGTTGGGAGTCAGTCAGGAAAATCTGGGGGGGGGGGCAGAAGTCTTCTTGAGTGTTTGTAATGCATAACCTGACACTTCTTATTTTTTGTATTTTAAAAGAGGTGCAAATATTTTAATGTATAGATCAGTGTTGAAATATAACTTATTGTTGTACTTCAAAATCCTTAAACCCAATCCATTCTTTGGCACTAATCCCTTGTCTGTCACCCAGAATTTGAATTTACAGTAATCCCTTGTCTCTCACTCAGAAGTTGAATTTACACCAAACTCTGTAAACTTGACAAGTAGAGGATTTCATTTATTTGATCAGTATGTCCACAGTGGATATTGGATATCTGGAATCCTTCAACGTATGCCTCTTAGCTCTCATTCCTTGAGGCAGAGATAGGCAAGATTGATCTGAGTGACCGACCCCTGCATGAGAAGTTTCTGCCTTCGGAACAAAGCCACCAGTGGTTCCACTGACACTGCTCCTGATAGTTCACTGACAGATGTATTACATCAAAGAACCATAGCCAACATTGCCAAGCTTAAGAAGAGGGAGGGGCTTTGGGCATTTTCAAAGGAATGTCATTTGCCACAGAAGGAACTGCAGCCACCGCCCTCTTCCTGGGCTTTGGAGCCATAAAATAACAATGGAAGGAAATATGGTTTCATTTTTGATGCTCTCTGTCCTTCAAACACTCGGTTGAAGGAAAACAAGAAGGGACCTCTGGAAAAGAACCTCTACCTAGGAATCAGATGGAAGCAGATCTATTAGCCTATTGTGACCGTCCCCCACTTCTCGGTAGTTAGAACACTGTAGGTTTGCCTCCTTCATATACTGCATTTGCTGCCTCCTCCATCATCTCTGCTAGCACCTTCGGCTCTCCCTGAGTTTTTCTAAAACTATCAGGGATATCTCCTAGATGTTGCTGAAAAGGATTGACCTCAGAAATATGGCTTGTTCCGGATGGACCTTTGAAACCTGATCAAAGAACCAGTACATCAAGCTGATAACCCATCTGGCTAGGATCAAGTTAGCCATGTATCTAGCTACCAAGGGAAATAAGTTTAAGTAAGCTTCACCGACAAATGCCTTAGCCTGAGATGGGTTCTGGTTTCTCTGAAAGCTAGTTCTTTGCCTTTTTTGTCTTAACAGAACCAGACTTCCTTTAGCTATGGAAGACACTCAGGAGACATACAGTTGGTATGTGGCTTCTCTCAGGGTCACAGGCAGCTATCTCTTTGAGCCTTTGAAAGATAACATCTACATTTTTGAAATCCCAGCCCTTGGAGACTCCTGGACTTCGACCGGTAAGTCAGGGAGCCACACCAGGGAGCTTAACACTTGGTTCACAAAGGGAACGGAGGAGACCATTTTCCTTGGGAATTTTAATTTGTGTAGGCATTTTAAAAAGTGTGTAACGCCAAGTGGAGTCACTAGAGATGCCCACAGGACTTCATTGGTAGGCCACAGCACAGTAGTGCCCTTTCTGAGAAGACTTATTGATGGTCACCATCATACCTCTCAACCTCCTGCCTCATAAATCAGGTACAAGGCCTGAAAAAATCAGGGACAAAGGACCAAAATCAGGGACACATTTTCAAAATTAATGATATCCACTCAGGAAGCTGGTAGAATAAGGGGGGCTTAGTGTAAAATGCAATTTCTAAATTCGAGCAAGTCTGTAACTTTAATGTTTGACATTAATTTGTGCTTACAATCCCCACAGTTTAGTCACGGAAACACAAATTTTAGGAGGGACAGAGTAAAATTTTGAGTTAAAATCAGGGACGTCCCTGAAAATCAGGGACAGTTGAGAGGTATGGTCACCATGCTCCCTCTTTGGGTGGGAAAACTGTCTGCCCCAGTGAGAGGACTCTCAAGGAGAAAAAACACAATCTGACCCACAAGGGACCAAACCAAACCTATTTGAGTGGTCTGAGGCACCGGCTGTAGAGCACACAAAAATTCTCAACTTTAACTTGATCATCCCAGACAAGATCAGCCTTTATTGTGGTTGGATGAGCTTCTAGGCAGCTCCAGTAGATGAGACTTTGAATTAGTGTGTGTGCCTGCTGACTGGCTGTCCTTGGAGGCAGAATAACCATAGTTCTGGTGGGAAATGCCAACCATTTAGCCTGGGGAGCGGCTCCTGTCATGTTCGGGGGTGTAACCTTTGAAGTCCTGTTAGGATTAACTGTTTCATTGCAGGTGGAGGGAAAAGACAGGGCATTGAACATAAAACTGCAGTCGTTTTTGCTTTAAATGTGTTCTAAATTTTTTATAGAACTGGTGAAAAGGAGGAACGCATCATACTTTTCACCTTGGAAAAAGTGTGACAACTGTTTAAATTATGGAAAACATAACACCAGCAAACATCATCGAACAATATGCATTCTGTAGGTTACATAAAAAGAATACATCTGAGGCAAGGATATAAATTAGGCAGTTTATTCTTGTAGGCCATAATAATGAGCAACACATGATCTGAAATCTGATCATTGCTCTGCTGCCAAGGAATTTCTGCCATTTATATACAGCAAGGATCTGCAAATCGGTAAACTGCTACTTTATTAAACAAAACATATTCAGTGCTCTAACCTTATGTGATTTCTTTTTTTTTTATTGTAACAAAGATGACTAATCTAAACCTTACTCTCTTTTATGTCAATGAGCTCAGGATACAGTATGAACAGTGAAATTGGGACACTTAACTGGAATTCTTTTTTAAACTGATTTCTTTCTTTCCAATTTTCTTTCTGGGTTTCCTTATCCTAGCTCTCTTTTTTAGCACATTAGACACATTTGCACACACCACCACCTGTTGGTAGTGGTGAAGTTGCAGCTCCAGGCAAGCTTTCTCACACAACTTTCTTTTGAGTGCAAGTCTGTTTTATGTGCACCCACAGGTCACATACACTGATACTAACCCCCCACACCACCACCCCCACTAAGGTAGTCTCTCCAGAGAGTGACTTCTCTCCCTTTCTATGAGATCTAAAAAAACATTCTGCTTTACTAAGGATTTCTATTCTGACCCAACCGTAATGACCCACTGGCACACTGCAGTATGTGCTCCAACAACTGAAAAGAGCTCTGACATTTATTACGACCAGTAGGGGAGCTGGCTTGGAAGCCATTGCAAAATATGAGTTTGAGGAACTTTTCCAAATGAAACTTTAGAGTAGTAATGGGGACTGAAAACTTTTTGTTTTCTAGAGTATACTTAGCAGTGTTCATTTTTTGGCATCATTCAGAATTATTTTTAGTTAAAAATGTATCTTGGATAGCTGTGTTTTTTTTTTTTGGCAAAGTTATCCCAGTAGCTGTTGTTTAAGTGCATCACTTGGCTGGTAATTTGACTTTATACCCTTAAAGAGCAACTCTCTATTGCAATAAAAAACCTAAAAACACCAGATTTACACCAAGCATGTTTTAACGTTATTGTTTTCTAATTATTTTTTTAACTTCCCCTGCTATACTAAATATTGCAGCTAATGCAGCAATTATTTAACAGGGTCTTTCAAAATATGTTCAACTCTCCCATGCTAATGACACAGTTGCTGTTTGTGACATCACAGTCTGTTGTCATGATGAGCACTATGATGTCATAAGCAAAGGCACTGTGAGGTTAAAAGGGGACAGGCAAATGTATTCAAATGCTTTCTATACCGGCTTTTTAGATGGACTACCAAGATGTGCTGCAAATCTTGGAAAGGAACATTGAAAATGAATAAAAAAATGCATTCCCCAGTAAACTGCAACAGCTGAAACATTTATGAAAGTACATGCTGAAGTGCAGGGTTGCTCTTTAAGAATCAGAAGGGGGGATAGCTGTCCTTTATTTGCATAGAATTAGGGAGGGGGTAGTACACTACATTTTTCCTTGTTTATCTCCAGAAATGTGAATCTGCACAACAGATAATGGTGTCTGACAGTTCTACAGATAACTCCTAAGGTTGCTTTCAACAAAAAACTGTCTCAGCAAGGAGGAGCTTAGGCAAAGTGGTCAAGCACATCTGCTCTTGAGATGGTGGTAAAGAAAAGGGGTTAGCAGTACTAGGGCAAGAGCACAAAGGGAAAATTGTACATTGGAACCATTAGTCTCTTTAGTCTCAGTGCGGCCAGACTGGTTTAGCAGACAGAATGATAGATTGCTTTGTCAAGGGTCCCAGGGTGTGCCCTGAACTTGAAGCACTTTGTTTATCTTGAATAGAAAGGGAAAGGCACAGACATAATCTATGTCTAGCTTGTAGGAGAGAGAGAAAGAAAGAGAGAGAGAGAGAGAGAGAGAGAGAGAGAGAGAGAGAAAACAGTGTAGGCTAGTTGGGGGAGGAGAAGTGTTGGGGGGAGGGGCAGGCACTGGTGGCGGCTGTCCATTAACAGATGAACTTGGCTGAAGTCCAGACTTTTGATGAGAGAGTGTCAGCCTGTGAGCAGTCAAGCCTTTTCAAGATTTTTTTTACCTGCTGACTCTACATCAAATGCTCCCAGGTCTTTTGGCTAAAGGCAAAAAAAAAAGACACAGCTCAATTTTATCTCAGAACCAGTTGAGACCGGTCTCTTGGCCATGCAGACGGGTTCTATCATCTTTCCTGGCTTGCTATTGAAGCAAGTTGTGATAGTGCCAGTAACCTGAGGGCCCCGGACAGGAAAAAAGGGGTTTGGCATTCTGGGAGGCAAAGTGAACTGAGAGAAGGTTTTCATAAATTGTAGAAGCTGAAGTCGCCCTAAAGAAATGGTTTGCTATCTAATTGCAACATGGGATACAGAGATGCAAGGGGTGAGGGTAGGGGCTGGCAGAATAACATAAAAGCATGCTTTGTGTAGAGTGGACATATCTACAGTAAAGGAAGCTTTGCTGAATGAATTGCATTCTGGGGTATATGCATGTGTGTGTTTGCGTGACTGTGTGGTTGTGCGTGCATGTGTGTGAATGTTTATGTGAATATTTATTTGGGATTGCCAAGGTATTCTTGTTTTACTGTGACATTAATCACCTCTCCTGTATAGCTCTGTGGTTTAGGTCACTGAACTGGAAACCTGGAGACCTGGGTTTGAATCCCACAGCCCCCACTTGCATACTGACCCTCAGCAAGTCACTTAACTGCCTTGTACTCCTAGGTTGCACCTGGAAACAAGCTTTGACTTAATGTGCCTTTCCTGATTAAGCAATTTCCCCTTTTCAGTCTCAGCAAGAAGTCCCAGCCCCCACTGTTGTGACATTTCTATTGTTTAGTGTTCTGTGTTTGTCTTAGTAGATCTGAGACTGCTCAGTGGACTAGTAGTTTAGAGTGGTTTTGGGTGGACCCAGTTCACATGGAATTTGCTAAGAAAGCTGGATTGGCAATTTGTCTTCCATCTGAATCTCGGATGGAGTCATATGCAGAAGAGGAAAGTGGATAACAAGCAAAGTAAGCACACAGAGCAAGAACTTGACAGCCCTGATCCACTAGTTTTATTCAAACTGGTTAACAGAGGGAGCCTATAGAGACTGGCCTAAAAAACCAAACCTTGGTGGATGGAAGCAGATGAAATTCTGCTTCAGAAAACTGCTAAAGGAATTGTACATTGGCAGTGCAATGGGTGCAACTGTGCAGCAGGACCAGTATATAGCCCAGGGGGAATTTGACACCATCACTGGAAATAATGAAGCATTTTGGGCTATGTCTCTATGCCTGTTCATCTCCACAGATAGCTTCAGTAAAGAACAAGAAAGCTCAATCTTAGACCTGTCTTAGTTCCTATTTAAGCAGAACTTCAGACTGAGTCACAGTTTGTTTTTGGCTCAGGGTTTTAGTTGTCCACCTACATTTCCCAAACATCTGTTTGCATTCACAGATTAGGTTAAAGTAGGATGTTGTGAACTGAATCAGTTCTAAGTAACCCCCTGGCAAGACACTGAAGTTGCAGATGGCACACAGTGGTGCCACCCTGCAGCATGCCTTCATTTTCTCCTCAGAGAAGAGGGGCGAGGATGAACTGAATCCATCATTGGTTCGAAGTCCATGTGGGTAAGCATTGTGTTTGGCATGCCAGCCTCTTCCTATTCAGGTCAAGTACAGGTACTTGCACGTAAAAGCACTGTAATAAATTAAGCCATAGTTTTATAATGTCATAATTAAAGAGAACACAGGCAGGTAGCAAGCTAGCTGAGAGATTGCTGGATGAGCCGTGGAGCGGTATTGTACTTCAGATTGACTAAAATGTGAACCAAAAACCAGTGCTGCTGACTAATGATAATTTATAGTTCTCCAAGCACTGGGCAGTCCAGTGTTTAGGAAAGAGGCTCTCTTTTTGGAGATTAGCACCAGGGATGGTTTCCCATGTACCACAATGAATCAGATGTATCATGGGTCAGCTCTTTTTATTTGTTTCATCATGACTGTTACACAGTTGTCATGTAATGTATGGCTGCTTTCAGGTTGTCAACATTTTCACTGCAAGTGTCATTTGCACACTGCTAACACCAGACAGTGTGTTAAAGAGACAGTGTGATTTCATTATTTGAGACGAGGTGAAGGGTAGGAATACAACCATGTGTTTACAAATGGACTAAGTGGCTTGTACTTTCTTACACAGTCGGGACCCACTACTGCTCAAGTATACAAAGATCTGTGGTAATTGATGTGCAAGCCCTAAATGCTGTGCAGTAAGCTGTCTTTCCAAATGTATTTACTATTACATCCGAGTATAATTCAGCTGAGTGTTGACTCATTTACATGATGCTGCTTCTGTTACAGTGGGGCTCAACAATAATGCCAGGAATCGAATCCAGTACCAAAAGAGCGGAGCAACATTTTTACAGTATACCCTGTAATTGTTAACCATTTGATAACCTAGGGCACTTTGATTACAAGGCAGATTCCTTTTTAAAGTAAAAGTTATTATAAATTCTAACTGATGTACTTTTCAATTTTGATCACTGGAGTTGTCAACAGGTAGAATCATGTAGGCTATTTTTGCTGTGTTCTAAGCCATGCACTGTACTTCCAGAAAGTCCACTCTCACTGATATTGGTCCGAGTGGGACAAAATAACAGCACAGCATCACATTCCTGGATTTTATTTTATCTTAGCAGCATTATTGGAAGGGTACGTTACATCGAGGGATATGCGGTGGGAGAGCTGGACTAGAGAGAAAGACAACTTTGTACCACTGGGCAAGTCTATGCTACTTGAACTATTGCCAACAGTGATAGGGTTCTGCAGGATTCCAGAGCCTCTCCACTACCTGGTTACAGAAGGCATGTGCTTGTGGAACATAGGAGGATGCAAACAGTTAGGAACATAGGAAATGAAGATGGAAGCTGGTTGCATATAGCCCATTGTGACCATCCCTATTTTCTTAGTAGTTTGTAACCTGGAATAACCCCCTGCATGTGCTTATCTAATGTTGATTTGTATGTTTTTAGTACCTCTGCCTCTACCACCGTGTCTGGCAGACTACTCTATGCACCATTGCACCCACAACACTGTGTGTATTAAAATTCCTTCTTTGTTCGCCCCTACAACTTGAACCTCTTATCAGTTTGTTTTGGCTTCTAGTATTTTTGCCTTGTTCCTTGGTATTAGAGTTACTCCATCCATTAAATCTTTCTCCCGTAATGTCTTTTACATATGCATTTAGTCACCCCTAATTCTTTTCTTTTGCAAGCAAAACAATCTGAGCTCTGCCAGTCTATCTTCATAACTAAAAACATTTCAGTCAGGTTTTTCCTTACATAGCAGCCGGACGTCCTTGACTTTGATGTCCAGAAACCTGGCTCAGTGCAGGTTTTAAGGAGACATTTCAGCTAAGAGAATGTGTTTTATGTTGCCTGCTAAGGTACCAGCTAAGAGGAAAATGTATGTACTTTTCTATCCTCTGATCAAGTTAAAAGCTGAACTAGTAATGCTATAGGTGTGCCCCCCCATAAAAAGAGAAAATAATTGATACTTCAGTTTGAAACTGGGTGTTTGAAGCTCTGCCACTGAAATATTTATATTAAAAATAAAGTTTTCACAGGCAAGTTTATTCTCCCAAGCTACTTACTATAATATGCAGGGTATCTGATAGCATCACTTCAAGAGTACATGTATACTTTTTAAAAAGTATCTGTTGCTTGACACAAGTCTGCAATCTCTTCTGTAGAAAACAACTGTGTCTTCACTACAAGCTTATTCTTATCACACCTTCTCCATTATGCAAAAGTAACAGTTTATACAAATTGCATCATTTTGTTAGAGTACAATACAGTTTATTTTCATATATCATCACTCATTTGCATGTCACAAAATGGTACCTAAATGGTTAAATGCCAGACTGAACACAACTTTTTTTATAAACAGATGGTTATTATTTTCCATGCATTTTCCTCTTTGTCCTGTGTTCCCCACCCACTTATTACTAGGTGTATTACTAGCACCAGCCCTGGACTACAGGGGGGTGGGGGTGGGGGGTGGGGTATGCAGACATCTTCCTCTGAAGCTGATGATTGTAAACTACTCATGACTGTAAACCAGTCACTAGGAGGTGCCATTCAGCACTGCATTCTAGACACTTGCTTGGACAGAAAATGTATCACCACTGCAAATACTGCACATCCATTCTCCAGTCTTGGGGCGATGGAAACCAGAAGTTGTATCGAACCCTAGGCCATCAGAACTGAAGCAAAATTCCCTGCTGCCCAATTACTGGGTCTGCCTGCAAACAGATTAAAAAGGATTCCATATATTTTGCTGATACTATAAGTAATATAGTAAAGTAGTAATTTAAGAATAGGAAGGGACTCTAGGTCCATCTAGTCTTCCCCTGTTTCATAAACAGGGAATGACAGTATGCAGTGCAAATGTGTTCTTTTATAGGGATAAATAGGTGTGTTCCACAAACAAAGAGCATACTTCATTTCTTGTTAGATGTGCCTTGACTTGCAAGTGCGTGTGATGAGTTTTGTTTAATCTTAGAGGAGAAAGGAATACTCTAGACAGATATAATTGCATTGCAAACTGATTGGCCTGTTCCCAGCCCTCTCCAGCCCCCTACCACTTCCCCATCATCATTGTGCCGCTGTACTTGCCACCACACTCTGCCACTCTGAACTGTATTGCATGCCTGTAGCACACACTTGCAGAGAAAAAATTGCGTTGTTCATCAACCAGCCACACTTGTTTTGTATAAAATATATTTCCTTTTAGTTGTTGCTTTACTATGAACACAGTGATCCCCTGTGGCCCAACGTCTTACCCAACCCTGGGCGTCATTATGGGCAAGGATCTGCTGTCGAATCTCGCACTCTGGTGTAGTTTCCAAAAAATCTAAGACTCTTAAACCTTTTGGAAACTGCACTAGACAAGGCACAGGACAAAGGAGCAAGCTCCTATATAAAAACAGTCCATTGAAAGGGGGTAACAAAACTTTAAAGGTCCTAGCTGCAAGGTAAAAAGATGCTGGCAAGCTACTAAGAGGCCCTACACATGAATCAATTAGAAACAAGAAAACTAAAAATGAAAAACAGTCCCCAAATAACATAAAGAGGATTTATGTGTGAGAGTGAACAGCAGATCCTGGCCCATGATGACAGCCAGGGTTGGGTGAAATGTTGGGCCACATGGGATCTCTGTATTCATAGTAAAGCAACAAATAATAGGAAATAGATTTTATACAAAACAAGTGTGGCTGGTTGATGAACAACAAAACTTCTTCTCTGCACCTTGGAATCCGTACTACCAGCCCTCCACATAAACTGTTAGGACTTATCCATAACCAAAAGGTATCTGCCCGGCAAACCTTCCTTTTGTAGCACACACTTAGCATGCTTCAGTTTTGTAACTTTTTTATTTTATTTTCACATTCACCTCTGCACAATTTTGCTTGCACTTACTGCTGCTGTTTTTTTTAATTGCACCTTTCCGTAAACCCTCTAACAGGTAAACCCTCTAACAGCGTATGACACTTTGAGCCTCCCAGGAAGTAGGTGTAAACAGGTCACAAGACCTAGTCAACCTTCCTGAGTAGCCAACCAAGAACACAATAAATTAATAAATAAATGAGCTGCTGTTTGTAAATATGTTTCACCATGAGCATGCATTTGGAGGAACTGTTTGTGAGATCAGGGGGCCCAGTTTTCAAAAGAGATTCTCATATTCAGTGCCTGTGGTCTAACCATTTGAAAACAGGGCCCCAGGGTTCAAGGAGTTTAGTTAAGGTGTAAAACAGGTTCTGTAAATAGCACACACATCTTCTGCTGAGAAAGTTACTCTGATACTTGAAGAAACTGCGTGGTTATCTATAAGGAAGTGTAAAGAGGATTTGTTTTCTCTTTTTGCTCCGAAGCAGTAATTGCCTGCCATGGTTTATTTTTATTGTATTGCAGAGCTGCGAAAACTGTTCCTTGGTTTATTGCAGGAGTCCTGCTTCATTGTTTTTCATCAAGAATGTTTGTATCACATAGCTGGCACAATACAACAAAATCATTTTCTCTTTACATGATCACAGAGTTCACAAAAACACTTCTCCTTGAAACCCTATTGAGTATGACACATTTGTCCTGTCTGAGGGTCTCTCTCGTTCTACTCTCAACATGCCTTTGTAGGCTAAGAAATGGCATAATTATACAATATTTACTCAACAAGAACCATTTTCCAAAATTATGCTGTTTAATGCTCTGCACTAACCCTTTTGCTGCTATTGCTGGGCTAGAATTCATGACCTTCTGATCTCCCAGCTTTAGAGGCGATGATGCAGCCAACTGAGCCACTGACATTGCTAGGTCCAGCTCCTGTGTTCAGCATTTGAGATAGTCTGAATTTATGTACAATGTTAAATGCCCACCAGACTAGTAGTGTGACACACCTTTCTTAAAAATCAGATAGGATCATAGAGGGGTGTCAAATTCCATGAAGGGCTCCTGTAAGACAAAAATAGTGTTCTGACTCATCCCAGTGGAGTTTGGGGATTTCATTTTGACTTGCTGCTAACACCCATTCTTAGTACTTATGGATGCACAGTTAAAAAGCATAATTTTTTTTAGTAGCAGTTGTTTTACTTATTATTTAAACTGACGTATAGGGTCTTGGAATATTTGTTTTATTATTAGCACTTTATCCAACTGATCACTGGCAGCAAAAAGTATGTTGATTTATTTGCACTTTTAAACATTTGTTTTTTCATTTGTGTTTATTTGCCTCACTAAACTGACCCCCTGTAGCTGGCCCCTGCAGCCCCATCACCTACCTTCCCCAGGCACTTACCTTATACTCTTTCTCCCATGGCTTGCCTCACCCCATGGGGCCTTCAGAGCTGCCGTTATACCTCCAGAGAACTGTATCCAGTGAAGGAGAAGCCAGGTATGTGGTGAGGAGCCTGTTGGGGGGGAGGGGAGCTGGCCTTCATCCTGTGCTGGACAGGTTTTTCTTTCTGTGCTTTCTCCCATGTTCCCCTGTGGCATACACAGTGCCTCAGATGCATGCAGCATGCCCCTGCTGAGAGAGGAAGGTCCTCAGCCCACCAGTAGGAGCTACTGTGGCACCAGGACATGCTTCCCCCCCATGTTGGGATATATTGATAGCTGCTGTACATCTCCCAGCTTTGCTGCCCAAGTGCTGGCTCCTGAGTTTGCTCCTGATCCCAGGCTGCCAGCATGGAAGCATGACTTGCTTCTGTTGGGCCATTGTGTGGTCTCCTTAGTTTCACTGTTATGGTATAGTTGTTATAGAATATTCCTTACCAAATAAAGGTATGCAGAGATGCACCTGGTTATGCCACTGGGCTGCCTCTTCTCTCCTTTTCCAGAGCCAAATCACACTGTAGGAAGCAGTACAATGTAATTTTCTTTCCCCCAGGATGAGTTTCTCTGTTTCCTTGTCCCCTACCCAGATGTTGGGGCCTCCAGGGTGCATGCTTCCTCTGGCTGGGTGAGTGTGCATGAGTGGCAGCCTTCGCAGGGGACCCTGATGCCACTGTGAGGTTGATCAGCAGGGGTTGCTCAAATGCTGGTTGACCTGTGCCCTCCATCCCTGGAGTGGAGTCCTTCAACTCTACAACAGTCCTAGTCCCTGACCTGCTCTGGTGTGGGATTGCTGAGATCACATGGCGACCCCAGTCCCCCAGGTGGCACTGAAACTGTAAGCTAATATCTTATAAAGAATAATTAATAGAAAAAGTGTTAAGAACAGTGTTATTGGGACACTGCAGAGCCACCTGAGTGCAGATCGAGTGTTGCTATGATACCACCTGAACTCGAAAGTGTCCCAGCAACCCTGTTCTTACTAACATTTTACTGTTTTCTTTTTTTCATAGATCTGTTTGCTCCTGGACCACTTTCTTTGCCTTCTGTATGGCTGTTATGCCTTCAGCCTCCCAGCCCCATCTGCCACTCCTCCCCATTGTCAGAGCCAGTGGGGATCCACGTGGTGTGGGGCCTGACAGTGCCAGTGACTGGCATACCGGTGGTAAGGGAGACGTTGGGATTTTCTAGTATTCTTCCAGTTCCCCTGAAGCCCTCCCACCTCCACAATGTTAGGAGGTGCCCCTTCAGGCCTTGCACACATACAGCAATGCTCCAGCAGAGCAGGTAAGCTCCCTGGCCCACTGCAGGAGTCCCTGTGGTGGTGGAGCCACAGCATTGTCCCTATCCAGGGAGCGCCAGGCCAGCTCCCTCGGCTGCCCACCCAGCTCTCAAGTTCACTGCTGATCCTGGAACCCGGGTTATCAGGGCAGAACTGTGATGTGCTACATGCTGGGCCACCTGGTTGTCCCATATTTTGTCTTTTGTTATGTAACAGATGTTAAGTCCATTTTGTCTATCATTTACTATTTTGTTTTTGCTGCTCTCACAGCTCTTTGGTGGGGAACTGTTGTGGACAGCATGGTTTTACTTTTTCAGCTCCACAGAGCTTGTGAAAAGCAGTGCGGCTGGAACCACCACCCAAGGAGCCATTACCGCAGTGTAATGATCCAAGCCCTAAGGGGCTATGAGTGAACAAAAATGGGGTTGGAAACCACGAAAGCATCCAGAGCTGCCAAAAGAGAACAACTGGTCAGCAGGTGTTGCCAATGTTTATGCTGCTTCCAGGGCTTTGTACGTGCCTAACAGTATGCTTAAGCCGTATGGCCATGGCACCATCTAGTGGTCAAAAGTAGTGCCAAAAAGCAAAGGAAAAAGATGAGCAGGCGCTGGTCTCCATGGAAACCTGTTCTGCACAATTCAACATTTTTAAAGTCATCCAGTGCGGTTCTACATGCTGAAGAGCTTTTAGAAACCACTGGCAAAATGGGCTTACCATCTATTACATTACTTTAAAAAAAATTATTATAAGGGGTTGCAGTAACAACAATGAAAGGTAAATGACTAAAAGGACATTTTACCAGAATGCTGTGTGCTTGCGAGATCAGGGGTTGCAGCAGTGAAAAAGAATAGCATTTACATTACCAATGTATGTCATTACTAAAATAAAACATATATTTTAAAGTTGATAGAAAAATACACCCTCATATCTTGTAAATTTCATTTGTTTCCATGTCAACAGACAACTCTTTTTGTGTAACTGTTAGGGAATATGTGATTGCTTTAGTTTTTTTCACTGTTTATACTAGCCCTGTAACTATCCGGTGGGGGTGGGGCTCCATTTTCTGTTGTTGAAATCTCATTTTCCTGAGAGCTGCATTAGCATATGAGAACATGATGTGTCAGCACCCTTTAGACTCCACAGTATGTGTGTCTGCTTAGAGTTCAACAAGACAAGTTGCCTCAAGGTGTGAAATACCACAATTACCTCCAGTTAGCTATGCAAGCTGAGTTATAATGCAGGGGCTTTCTCTTTAAATTACTTTTAATTTTTGTGTTTGCAGAAAGTCCTTTTCAAGATATTTGTACTTTCAGCATAGAGATACATGGTATAAATGTTTGCTGTTACATCATGTTCGTATAGCAGCTCTTATGGACAGTGAGATTTCAATAACCATAAAATAGATACCTCCCAGGATAGTTACAGGGACTAGCATGACCAGTGAAAACAAACTAAAGCAAACATGTATACCCTAACAGCTACAGGAAAAGAGTTGTCTGTTGACATGGAAGCAAATAAAATTTACAAGATATGAGGGTGCAGTTTTCCTTTAAATGATTGGTAGTGAACAGCTATTATTCCAGCCTGTTTTGGAGGAATGTGGTTTCTGTGGGATTGCGAACAAATTACATCATTATTTTACTTCATGTAGGGTAAAGAATCGATTATCATGGTTATGATTCCTGGGTAGGGCTCTGCACAGGTGTCAGGTTTTTCTGGCTCTGGCGTCAGAACCTCTGGTAGGTATTTATTTTTAAAAGTCTTGGCCTCCCTCCTTGTAGATTTCCCGGAGTCCTGAATGTCAGTTTAGGAGTCCCATTCTATGAAAATATTGCTAGGAAAGTCAGTTTAAAAAGTAATTATTAAAAAAATGATGCATTAATAAAACCACCTGCTTGAGGAAGAGTCTCAAACAAAATGGGACCGTTAATGTAAGGTTAGCATACGCTTTGGTTGCATTTTGTTTGCAAGTTTTGACCAGGAATGGCACACTAAGCTATGATAGCTTGTTTCCAGTTGCGTCCTGGGGGGGTGGGTGGTATGGACCTGTTTTACTGATGAGGGTATATTGGCTATGGCACCAGAGAATGCCCGTACTCTTTGTCAGTAAGTGCCATGGGATCTTTTACTTGCACCTGAACAGTGGCTGGAGATGGGTAAAAGGGACTGTGGTTTAATGTTTCATCTGAAGGATGGCATCTCATCAGTGAAGCACACCATCATACTGCACTACAAAATCAGTTATGGGTAGTACCCCAAGTGACTGGTGTGGGGTGAGAACCCACAGCCATCCCTCTCCTGGCCACTGAGATTGATAAAAAGAAGTGGAGGAGGACTATGGACCAGTGTAAGTACTTAAGGTTAGCTGGTGTGGTTGCTCTGCCCACCCCCACACCCTGTGTTTTTATTTAGAGCAAGGGGACAGAGACCCCCAGTTCAAACAAATTTAATAAAAGAAACATCACAACCATACCAGATAACCCTACATAGTGCAGATAGCATAGTGTACCACCATGCTATTCTACTCTAGTTACTTTGGTCTTAAACTATCATCACTTTGGTAACCCATTGTATTCATTGTAATAAATGTTAAAACTGTACCAAAAGACAGTTGTAGACATTATGGATAACTCTTGTTCCTTTAACAGAATCCTTTTCAGTCTTCATTTGTTTTCTATTATGTTTACAAGGACACCATCCAGTAATATTGCTCACTATAGAGATCTACTCCCAAAATGAAGTGATCACTTGCAATATGTATTCAGGAGAGAAGCTAAGCCTTTTATAACACAGTGTCCCTTTTTATTGTATTGTCCAACAGTTACAGCCATTGCATTGTTAATGTATGGTAGGATGCTCCCACTAGGCCAGCCGTGGCTTGCTAATGGGGTCAGCAGTGTCACAATGTGATGTATGGATTATGTTTACTATGGCATATTTTGTTTGTGAGCTTGGCCGTGAGATTGGTGCAGATGATAAATGAAGATGCCCTACAGTTTCACACTAGTTCCTGTGGTCGCCAGTCTCCAAAGCAATAAACGGCTTTATAAAACGGAAGCATATTTATGGGGTTATAATTGACTTTAAAATTTCAGATCTGTGGCTGAAGTTTAAGACCCAATAGTTCATTGTATAAGTACTTTGCTTTAATCCTTTAGTTGACCTTAATTAATTATTTATTTAGGAGTTCATTGTTTAACCCCTCGCTAAATGTCTAAGCCTTCTATTAGGTTAAGGCATTTTCTTGTTTGAGGCTTGCTTTACTTAACAACTGCATTATACACTGACACATTTTTATTTGCAGGTAAAACTCAAAATAATGATTTCTATACCTGATCACAGTGAAAGGTAATTCTGCTGATACAAGACAGAGTCACAAGTCGAGCTAGTAGGTGTCAAAATCATTAAAAAATGGTTACAAAATGGAAGCATAAACTTCTGTCTGATGGACACACTGCTAAAACATTCAGTGGAGTTTTTTTTACTTCTACAGTTCTTATGTCTTGAACAATGCACTTGTTACCTTATAAAAGTACCTGTCATGTGTTCAATGTAGTCGTAGGCTTGCCTTTCCTTATATTTCTCTTGTGACCCCCCCAAAAAAAATCTGGTTAAATGGACTACTGTAATCTGTGCACAGTACTTCTTACTTATTTTATCTCCTGTAAGATATTAAGTCCAACAAGCTTTGTGTCCGCCGAGTCTATAGAGAAAAGCACTGGGCAATTTTTGTTTTCAATCTAAGTGTCTCTCTCTAGAGCACTAGTTCCAGAGACTAATCAATAGGTTTTATTGTAGACCTTACAGTCTCTAAAGGCTTTGCGACCTTATCCTGTCTAAAAATAGTATTTGCTCTTGCTGCCTGCAGAACCCTGACCTGAGACAGCCCATTTGGAGCTTAACTGACATATCTAGTCAGCTGTAGTTTCCAGACAGACTCTCTGAATGGGTTTAGTAGGACATTGCTCAGGGCCCATGAACTCAGAAACTGACACCTCAGCAGTGTGGCCCCTGAAATGGACAGCTTTAAAGGCCTTGTCAAGTGCACTAGGGGATCTGGTTTTACACTCGTGTTACAAATGGCTCTTGATAATTAGAGGCTGTTGTCCCCACTTGTTAGCTAAATGCTTCATATACTGTTGCTTACTGTAGCTACTTAAAACATAGCACTACTTTAGCTACAAATGGTTTCCTCTTTGAAAAGCAGCTATTCCCCCCAACTTTATTAGATTATGGATTAGCAAGCTACCAAACTAGCAAGAAACCAACTGTTTCAAGCTAGCTAGTAACATCTCTCATTTGACAGTGCAGGGGCTAATATCTTAATGCTGCAACGGTCCATGAGTATGGAACAATTGTTTACCGAACTTCTCCTTTAGAAAAGGAGAAATTGGAGCATTGAAAAAAAGCTTGTTGGAAAAAGAAATTTAGCAAAAATGAGTGTCATGTGCTTGTGCCTTTTATAAACTAGGTATATGTGGCTCATTTTAAAGTTAAGAGAAATCCAGTTTAGAGCTTTTGGTACACTATTTCTTTGAAAGAATATGAAAGCCCTCTCAAGCCATTTTCACATGACCCCAGGTGTCATGCTTTTTTGACTGGCTATTAGGAAAAGTTGAACCAAAACATTGTTGTTCCACTGATAGTTGCACTTGCCTGAGGCAACAATGGGAACCTTTCTTGTATGACTACTTGGTGAAGATGAAGCCAGATAAGTCCCAATGGTTTGATGGATTCACCCCAAGATCATCGCGGAGACAAGAGAACAATTGAGAGGGCTGCTTACAGTACTGTTTGACGACTATATCCAGACAAACATGGTGCCAGAGTACTGGAAAGTGGTCAGTATGGTCCCTATCTTCCACAAGGTGGTCAGACCCGGGAAACTACAGTCTGGTTGTCCTAACATCTGTGTTGAGTATAGACCCGGAAACCATTATCAAAGGCAGAATAATGGAGCACTTGGCTGAGACCAAGGTTCTCACCCCCACTCAGCATGGATTTATGAGAGGCAGTTTGTGCCAAACCAACCTTTAGATTTTATTAATTTGTTAACTGGGTATGTCTTTCTGGGAACAAGTTCCTGTTACAGAAGGGACCCAAGCCAACAATGACAAGTGCAGGTTTAAAAATGTACAATGCACAGGAAATTCACAAACACATTTGTGAAAAAAAACATATTAATACTAAGAGATAGCACTAAGTCTTAAAATATTTCCAACTAGAATTACATAAAAAAATAGTCCTACAGTTTGAACTTGAAGGCTGCAGAGGAATTGCCAGATCTCAGTGGGGCAGGCAAATACAAGTCAGTAGGGCTAGTGTACTGCACTTAGGGCACAGAAACCCAGGAGAAGAAACAAAATGGGTGGAGTGGTACTGACGACCACCAAGCAGGAAAGAGACCTGAGGGTAATCATATCAGATGACCAGGCAGTTTGACAAGGTAGAATGAATGGCAAGGGGGATGCTGGGGTGCATAGGAATGGATATCACCAACAGAAAGAGGGAGGTGGTGTTGGCTTTGTATAGATAGCTGGTAAGACCCCACCTAGAGTATTGTGTCCATTTCTCCAGACCACATCTCTGAAGGACATAGACAGAGTGCAGGCAGTCCAGAGGGCAACTAAAATGGTTCAGGATATGCATCAAAAGTCCTAGGAAGAGAGACTATAGGACCTCAGTATGTACACTTTGGAACAGAGGAGGAGAGGGTGGATATGATAGAGATCTTTAAATATCTCACGGGGGTAAATAAGATACAGGAAGGGAGTATTTTTTCAGAAGAAAAGGTGCTCAAGGGGCAAGGCAAGGCAAATTTTATTTGTACAGTGCCCAATCCTGGAGGCTCCGGGTGCTTCACATTAAAATCAAAGGCTAAAGTGAGTAAATGAAACAAGTAGAATAACACATAACAATAAATACATAAATACTGTATGTGGGATGTGCTATGAAGCTCGAGGGGGTAGATTCAGGGGGGTTAGGTACATCTTCCTGATGTGCGTTTGCCTGACAATGAATTGCCCAACATTTTTTTCCTGAAAATGCTTTTCCCAATGCATCAATCCAACCGACTATATGTCTCCTCGACAAAAAACCTCTGACAGTAACTGTGAGTGAAAACAGCTCTGGTTGTGTGCGTTGAACGAGGTAGTGAGGGAAACAGCAACAAATATAGATTTAACCTGGAAGGCAGGCTCACCTGTACCACAGTCACTCCTGTACTTAATCCACAAAAGACTTAAAAAAGTTACTTCACAGCTGATGTGGCTATTAAATGGTGCGTGCATTGAGCGACCGATTTAATGTCTTTTTACAGTGTTTTCGAGTCACACAGTAAACTCAGATTCAAATAGCAGGGAGGTTACGAGGCAGCACACAGAACACAGTACTTGTTGTAAGTTTGTGTTTAATTAAGGTGTAGGTGTATCATTCTAATTCCTCAGGATTGACCTTTACAGGACTGGCTGTGGTACAGATAAGCCTGACTTCCAGGTTATATTTATATGTTAGCACTGTCACATTTCTGATATTGCCCTGTAATAGCAAAAGTGCACCCGTTAGATAAAAAGAGCTTTAGTCTTGTGCAGCAGGCAGCAGTCATTAACAGATTTTTTTCTCCCTCGCTATACACCACTGCACTGTTTACTGGCATGAAAAGAACTTTAGTCTCGTGCAGCAGTCAGCAGGCATTAACAGATTTTTTTCTCCCTCGCTATACACTGCTGTACTGTTTACTGTTTACTGTTTACTGGCATGAAAAGAGCTTTAGTCTTGTGCAGCAGTCAGCAGTCATTGACAGATTTTTTTCTCCCTCGCGATACACCTGCTACATGAAATGCATTACAGTCTATTTCTCTTACTCACTCCCGTGCTATACACCACTTGTTGGGATTCTGGTTGTTGGTCATTTAAAAGTTGATAACAGTGTACAGTCGGGAAGCTGGTGACAGGAAATCAGATGTCGGGAAGACCCATGTCGAGCAGTGGAATGGATCCCGATTCAGGAAAGATGTGAGGAAGTACTTTTTCCCAGAAAGAGTGGTGGATTCCTGGAATAGCCTTCCAGTGGAGGTGGTGGGGGCAAAAACAGTGGTGGGATTCAAGAATGCATAGGATAAGCAGAAAGGAACAATAATTTGCTATTTCCTGAGCGCATCTCTCATCCTTGTCTATTACCCCTGTCTTAGGACTCTGATATGCGAGAGGTGTTACATTAAATATACTCATAACTATTCTCAATAATGTACATGCTGTCACACTGTATGTACCCCTGCACTCTATGTAACTTGCGTGTAATATCCATTCTATGTACTGTATTACTTCTTGTACCATATTAATGTTTTCAATGATAACTGTATAACCCTACCTTTGTAACGTCCCAGGTCATGCCTGAAAATAGGTAAATGTCTGCCTAGTGCACCTCACCCAGTCAACAAAATCTAAATAGATAAATAAAATAATTAGTGGAAAGGAAGGGGGAGGGAGAAAGAGCTGTAGATCAGGCACGGTCTGATGCAATAATGTAGGTAGGGAAATGGGCAGACTGGATGGGCCAAGCGGTCCTTATCTGCTGTCAATTTCTATGTTTCTATGTTAGCCCAACAGAAAATCTATGAACAAGTGTGCAGTCCTTCCCTGTTATTTATTATGTATAATATACTGTATATTGTTAGCCGATAAGTGACTTCATAGCCAGAAAATGTTTTTTTTTTTTTTGGCTTCATACTTGTGGGATGGTTAATTAGTTTTGGTTAAATATTCATTTTTGTTCAGTGTTGCTGTGGGGCTTAATACTGCTCATTAAACCTGCGACAAGGTGCTTTAGTGGGCATGTTTGAGCAGCAGGACAGCAAAATGGGGTCTGTAAGTTTGCCATAGTTTCAAGCTGCTTACCTGCTCTGCTAGTTCAGTTTTCAAGCATTTGTCTTCAGGTTAGCATCTTTTTTCTGTTAAATTGTGTTTTTGCAGCAAATCACATTTATTCTACTGAGTTCTGTGTGTGTTTTAGGTGAGGTTGAGTAGCTGTGGCATGAGGTGTGGTCTGGGTTGTTTGAAGCTTCTTTACGTGTTCAGTGTTCAAGTATCTATTTTCAGTTTAGTATCTTTTTTCTGTCAAAGCCTTTTTTTTTGTTTTGTGACTCAGATCTGTTCCGCTGAGTTATGTATGTGCGTTTTATTTCTATGTAAAGCTGAATAGCTGCAATATGATGTTTGATCTGGTGGTGGGGGAGTTGATATGAAATGTCTGTAGTATGTGCTGTCATGTGTTTTACAATGTTGTATTTTTAAATCTAGGATATCCCAGCTGAGATGTAACATTTTAGTTGCCTCAGGGTTCCTGATTTTTACCCATTTTCTCGGCTGGATGGGCTGGAGCACAGGGAGTGCAAGTAAGTTGTGAAAAGATGCACAAAGCAATTTTTAAATGCTTTCAGTTGGTGCTGTCATAATAATTTGACCTGTAGGGGCTGACGATAATTTATTGGTGTTTTGATAACTGTATGATTGGATTTTTGATAAACCTATGCTTTGGGATGATTTTAATGGATGGTGTCATGTCATTTGTTTTATTACTGGGGTGGTAGATCCCTAACCATATGTTATAAAAATGACATTCAGGCAGTTGATGTGATGCAAGGCAGTTCCACCCAAATAATCAGGGGTATGAGGTACAAAAGCCACACAGGAGATGACAGTGTCCCTTAACTTGTTCATCATGTAAAAGCGGAGGGCAAGAGGGGACATGATTGCAGTCTTCTTCATGCTTGAGAGTATTGACAAGATCAGACAGAGATGTGATCTGGTATCCTCTAGCAGGACCTAGGGACACACCCTGAAACTTAGAAGTGGTAAATTTGGAGGTAATGCTAATAGGCACTTCTTCTTCCAGAGGGTGGTGAACCTTTTGAACAGCCTCCCAGAAAAGGCAGTGGACATAAAGATAGTACAGGCCTTCAGGGTAAGCCTGGACTATTTTCTGTTTATCAAGGGAATCCCAAGGTACCCTGGGTAGCAGAGTACGCAGGGAGTTATATAAATTAGTATGTTTGCACAGCATACTTATTCATACATACTTATTAAGCAAGGGGGGACATGATGGGCTGTGAGTCCCGTCAGACATTAAATGACTGTACTGTGTTATTATGTTGGTGGGACCTTAGCACCATATAACTTCTTTCAGTGCTGCAGCCCACACTTTAGTCCTTCAGCTAAATAAAAATGAACTGGTCTCATTAGGCAGCATGGAAGTGAGTCATACAAGCCCATGGCAATCTGGACTATGCCCCAGGCCAGGAAAATAGTGTTAAAATCAACCTCAGTGTCCCATCCAATATGTGAGAATTACCTATTCTTATACAATGCATAAATATGTGAAAATGATGGATAGGAAAGTAATGAAGAAAAAAGGCAGATCAGACCACCCCTGGCCCTGTAGTGCAATCCAAGTAAGATAAAATGCAACACAAAAACATGAGAATGGATGCACTCACCACCTCACAGGACAGAACTCACAATGTACAGCCAATCACTGTGAAATAAGACAGCTTTATTCTTGGTGCAAACACAGACATAAAAAGAGTACTCACTGCTACATGTATGAGGCATGTAGCCTCCCATACCAGGACACCAGAAGTTGCTGCATTGATTAACTATTCTGATGTGTTTCACATGACAAAAGCACACTTCAGAGATTACAGCAACAAGTATCAATTATCATTAAATACCAGTCCTTTAAAGACAGAGTGCCGAAATCTCAGCTATCCCTCCTTAAAGTGCAGTACATTTTGATCAAGTACAAAGTGCATAAAAACATGGCTAAAAAATATTTAAAACTACTGCACCAACTTAGCATCCCTAGTTTACATATCCAGAATGCTTCATGCCTCAAAAAGTTGTTAAAGAGCTACTGACATGCTCTCATAATGCGGGCAGGCAGCTCATGCCAGAGATTTGCCTGCCTGATGAGCTAAATGAGCTAGATTTAGAATTTTTGTAGGCACTTAAAACAATTTAATTTTACCTTACTTTGCCCAGCTCACAACTTCCACGTACAAGCTGAGTGGTCTCCAAGCACTGCAGCCTTCCCCTAAAAACAGCACTTTGATGACGTGCTGTTGTTGCTCTATGTAGTTACTAACAGAACTGAGGGTGGAGGAACTGTCTGAATGCGCTTAGGTTATCTTTGCTGGCAGTTCCACATGTAAGGGACTATAATATATATATTATATTAGCCCCATACATGTAGAACTGCCAGCAAAGATAACATTAGTACATTTAGACATCTCCTCTCCCCCGATCCTGTTAGTAACTACACAGAGCGACTATAGCCCTATTCCCCTGCACGTCATCAAAGTGCTGCTTTTAGGGGTGGGGCTGCAGCACTCAGTGGTTGCTTGGCTCATATATGAAACATAGAAATATAGAAACATAGAAAGTGGTGGCAGAAGGGGATCACAAGGTCCATCTAGTCTACACAAGAACCTACCTGGTGCTATTCCCCCTTCCTTCCTTTGCCTTTCCGTATGTTACCTTTATGTCTATTCCATGCGTTCTTGCACTCACTTATCATTTTGGCCCCCACTACCTCATTGGGTAGGCTGTTCAATGGGTCCACCACCCTCTCTGTAAAGGAGGACTTCCTTGAATTGCTCCTGAACCTCCCTTCCTTCAACCTCATGTCATGCCCTCTCATTCTCCCACTCTCCTTCAGCTGGAAAGATCCTGAACATTAACCTTATTTATACTTCTCATATATTTAAACATCTCAATCATGGCGCCCCCTCCCTCCTCTGTTCAGGGAGTACATGCTGAGTTCCTTCAGCCTGTCCTGGTATGCATATGGTGCAGTCCCTGAATCATTTTTGTGGCCCTCCTCTGCACTGTCTTGATTCTGTCTATGTCTCTTTTGAGGTGCTGTCTCCAGTACTGTATGCAGTACTCCAAGTGGTAGCACACCAGCACCCTGTAGAATGGTAACACCACCTCCCTCCTATGACTTGTGATTCCCCTCCCGATGCAGCCCAGCATGCCACTTGCCTTTAGTGCCACCATGTTGCACTGTTTACCCACTTTCAAGTCTTCTGATATAATGACCCCCTAGGTCCCTTCCCTGAGTGGTGGAGGCTATCTTCTTTCCTCCCAGGTAGTAATCTTCTTTCAGACTGCTTCTGCCTAAGTGCACAACTTTGCACTTTTGTTGAATTTCAGCTGTCATGTTTCCAACCACTCCTCCAGTTTCTTCAAGTCTGGAATCATACTCCTCACACCCTCAGGAGAGTCCACTCTGTTGCAAATCTTGGTGTCATCAGCAAACAGATGCACTTTACCTTCCAGCCCATTTGCAATGTCTGCTATGAACATGGAAGTTACAAGCCAGGCAAAGTAAGGTAAAATTAAATTGTTTTAACTGACTAAAAACATTTTGAACTTAGCTGATTTAGCTCATCAGGTAAGCAACTCCCTGGCATGAGTTGCCTGCCTGGACCATGGCAACTGCTGTTTAATTTTATGCTTAAACATTTCTCCATAAATATAGTTAATGACCACACCGAGGCAGAATGTTTGGTATTTGTCCATAGAGTATACGACTTTGTTATAGTTCACAAATGATGTTATTGTCTGTTGTCTCTTACAGCTTCTACATTGGAATGACTATTACGAACTGGATTGGATATCTGCTTTATTGCTGAGGAACATATCTTTCTTTATATGAAATATGTATATGGATAATTTATGCCTCCATTAGATAATATGAAAATGCACATACGTATGATTTGTTGCTATATAGGACACCTGATAGATAATATTTTTAAACATTTTTACCATGTTTTTAACACACTTTGTACTTGGTAACAATATATTACACTTTTAGAAAGGACTGCTGATAATTTAGCACAGTGAGTCTGAAATTGCCATTGTCATCTGTTTAGAAGCATGTTGTCACATGAAATGTGTTAGAACAGTCCAATTTCCTGGTGGTTAGTTGGTGCCCTAGTGTATGATGCTACATGCCACACACCTGCAGCAGTGAGCACAGTTTGAACATTTTTTTGATGCCTACATTTTCACCAAGAATAAAGCAATATTATTGCACGGTGATTGGCTGACTGACATGGCTCTGTCCTGCTAGGTGGTGAGTCTATTCTGTCTCCTGTTTTGAATAGGAATGTAAGTTGGGAAAGCTGGGGTGGAAAGATCAGCACACTACTGGACCACTTTCTCTGCTGATCAAGGTTCCCAAGAGAAATCCATGAGTCCTGGGACCCTAACTCTGAGGTTGTGCAGTGGTTCCTAAATGTGCATAGAAGACTGTAGAAATGCATATTTATCTGTTTCTGTGGGATGCAGGGCACAATTAACCTTTCTTTTAGTAAGAACAGTGTTATAGACTGTGAAGTAATCCAGAAAGGTCATATCTTCTGGGCTTGTAATATACTGTATACACATATTGTTGTCAGTATCTGTGTTATTCATTTTTAAAGAAATTATACATATTCACAGTGAATTCATATTCAGTAATCAAAACATTCATCAGCTACATTGGCTAATGCATATTATATCATTTTTGCCCTCAGTGGGGGGAAGAGGTTCTACAATTAATAAGCATAATCGAAAAAATTATCAAAAATACCCATCTGATTGATCATTAGATTTTTTATTTTTAGGAATAATCCTAAAATACTTCATAATTTAGTTATACTAGCTCAAAAGGATAACTATAAATACCATGCAAATAATATAATACATTAGAGATGTACTGCTGAAAATCCCCTGCAACATTTGGGATCTGTAAATATTATGCAAAGAACAAACAAACAAACAAAAAAAAAGCAAACAAAACAAAGAACCTAGCTAAGTGGGTCTCAGACTACATCATTACATCATTTAAGTGCAAGTCTTGCAGCATAACTGGTACATAATCAGTTTTGCTAGATGACAGTCACCTTCAATATCTCCAGTGACCTCAAGCTCAGAAACAGTTGATGAAACTTTACTACATGTGAACTCCTGTATAGCAGCAGCATCAGAGAAAGAATAGACCTGGTCCTCAAAGAAAACAGAGTTCAGCTGGTTGAAGTAATATGGCTTGTGCACTAAGTTTCATTTAGTGCAGGTTTGACGACTGGCAAACGTCAACGTTGTCTCTGTGTATCTCTTGAAAAATCCAGATAGTAAGAGTTTTTCAGTCCTTCATTTTGAAAGGATTTTCTCTTTGGCTTATCTGAACAAACTCTTTTTCAATAGCAGGTGACAAGGTAGCATAATTGTAGAACCCACCTGAAAGGTTTTAACTTGTGCTTTCTACATGCCTAATATTAGCAGCTTGTCAAAAGTAATAAGAAATGCATGTGTTACAGTAACATCTTTGGCAGCAAGTTCTTTTATCAGTACTTGCAAAGCAGAATCAAGATTATCAAAACTTGCCACTAGTCCCAATATTCTTATATTACGTTCTCTAAGCATGTTATCAACATGCTCCATTTTCCTTTGCAATGCAGCACGAGGACCTCCCAGGCAACATTTGAAGAAGTTAACGGCAGTACAGGTACTGAAAACATATTTCTCGAGCAGCTGATCTTTTCTTTATTAACTTCAGCCTTTTGGTCAGTTTCAATAATGTTTTTCACATAGAGTCTATTTTCAATTTTAATTCAGAAAAAGCAGCCTTTGTCTCTTTCTGTAACTTGATAATGCAGCTTCTGTTGCATCTCTTGCGTCTGCTGTCAGGGCAAACAAATTGGACATAGTAGGGTCATCAAGCTTTGCAGGATTATCTGTATGTTTGAATTTCTAGTGGGTTATCCACTGTAACCCCACTGCAAACTGGGGGGTGTATGGTGTCCTTGGAGCTACAGTCTGCACCAGACCCACCAAGAACTCTGGCCTGCATCAACCTCATTGGCAGCTGCAAACAAAATTCATCAATCCTCCTCAAATGTTCCATCTTTTTTAGCTTTTCCTCGACTCTTGATAATCTTTGTTGATAAGACATTAACAAATGTAGCCATGAGAAGACTTTTAAAGTCAGGAATTAAGAATAGTGAACAAACACGTCCTGCTTGATCAATCATCAGCTCCATCACCGACTTGTGATATAGTTTGGATGTAACTTAGTCAGAAAAGGTTCCAGTTTGGTTGCAGGTTACTGCTGCATGAGTAATATGACAATATGTGTTTGGGGATGAGACTGTGCCATCTTTGTGATTTCAGAAGACAGTGAAACACTATATGGAGTTGCTTCCCATCTGATTAGAAAGCTCCAAACAGTTATGAAAGGTTTTGAAATACTTTAAATGAATGGCTAAAAGATGTCAGCCATGTTTTGCCATAGCAACTGGAGGAAATAAGCACTTCGGTGGTTCACTTCTTCAGGCATTAAGTAGCTATTGTTGGGTGATGCATTCTGTATGTTTGTAAAAAGAAAGAAAACACAAAAGCTCAGCAAAGAGTTAACTGGCATTTCTTGCAAGAAGAGCCCAGCACACACATTCAGAAAAGTGAAGAGAGTTCTATGATTGCAGAGTAGTGGAAGATGGCATTTTGTTCTCCTGTTAACAAAAGCCAGGACTATTGTTGCCTCCTGGTTTGAAAGAGAGGTCACTGGTGGTATCAATGCAGCTAATCACACAAGAGGACGGGTGGGCTTGGTTTGTGTGCTGTATCTACTGACAGAGAAGCTGAGACTGGCCATGCTGATCTGTTCCCATACACAGGTTCCTCTTTGGTTACACAAAATGTCCGCTCCTGCTCTCTTAATGCAGCGGCTATTATTAGCAAGTGTCACTCAGTTATCTGAGAGTGGCGCTTTTAGCTGCCATCTAAGTGTCTGACACTTGGGTTTACAACAGATTAAATGAAATTTTAGGCTGGTTTGGCTTCACTGAAAGTAGACAAAAGGAGCAGCTGTTGTGGAAATGTAATCTGGCACCAACAAGTAGGGGGTGCCATGACTGATGCACTCTTTTTTAATGTTTGAAATCTTTAAATGTGCAGGTGACTATTTTGAGATTAGGTGCCTTACAAGCTAGTCTCTACAGGGACAGGGTGAATTGTGCCATTGTCCTAATTTAACCACAGTACCTTCACCCTGGTAATGAGAGAGCTTGTCAGAACTGTCAGATCAGTTTTTTTCTCCCAGTTGTTTAACCAGGTGAGACACACTAAGCTGAAAGCTTGTTTACAGGTGCAACCTGGGAGCAATGGGAAGTTAAGTGACTTGCTCAGGGTTGCACAGTATGCAAGTGGGGGCTGTGGGATTCAAACCCAGGTCTCCAGATTTGCAGCTCAGAGCCTCTGTGCTATACTGCCTCCCTAAAAGTTCACTTTCTTTATTGGCAGCTGCAAAAGTAGTAGGCAGACTATAATTTATTTTTTAAGGAAAACTCTTTTGTTGTGTATTTTACTACTACATGGTGAAGCTCTGGTTAAACAGAGAAATTGTACTCCAATGGATTTCTATGATACAGTTGTTATGGTATGGTACGGTCAAATTTTTGGTTTTGACCAGCAGCAACTACAATAATTAGGATTAGACTGACTCCTACTTTTAATGTATTCCAGTCCAGCAAGACATATACAACTATGAAAAGTACATTACCATTGTTGAAACATTAAGTAATATTCCATATGTATACCTCAATGCAAGGTACTAATACAACTGTTTTACACATATGAATATAAGAACATGAGAAAGTGCTGGCAGAATGGGACCTTGCGATCCATCTAGTCTGCCTGTGAAAGCTACCCCCTCCCGTTTTTTTTACTGCCTTAGGTTTCCACAGTGCCTATCCCATGCTAGTCTGAACTCTCCCACTGTCTTCGCTGCCACAACCTCTGGGGGCAGACAGTTCCAGGGCTCCACCACCCTTTCCATGAAGAAAAACTTCTTGCTGTTTGTTTTGAAACTACCTCCATTCAGGCACATGCTGTGCCCACTTGTCCATGTCCATGTATTCATATTTTTCCTAAAGAGATCCTGTATTTGTACTGAGTTGATACGTTTGAGGTATTTAAATGTCTCTATCATATCTCCCCTGTCCCTTCTCTCCAGTGAGTACATCCTAAGATGGTTTAATCTTGATTCATATGGTTCTTTGTGCAGTCCATGTATCATCTTTGTAGCTCTCCTCTGTACAGTTTCCAGGTGGTCCTTGCCCTTCCTGAGGTGCGGCCTCCAGAACTGGATGCAGTACTCCAGGTGAGGCCTCCCTAAGGACCTGTACAGTGGGACTATCACTTTGCTTTTCTTACTTGTGATACTCCTTCCTATGCATCCGAGAATGCTGCTAGCTTTTTGCGCCGCTTTTTCACACTGCCTGATTGTCCTTAAATAGTCAGATATGAGTACCCCCAGATCCCTCTCTACCTTAGTTTCAGTCAGCTGTTCTACCCCCCCCGGGTGTATTTCCAGCCTAGATTCTTCCTCCCCAGGTGAATAACTTGGCACTTCTTGGCGTTGAATTTCAACTACCACTATCTTGACCATTCCTCCAGTTTTTTAAGTCAGCAATCATGTCTGTGACCCCCTCTTGCATGTGATATAACTCATTATAAAATGAGCTTCAGAAATCCAGCTATCCGATTGGCTACTACATCTTCTGAGCTGTGTCCTTATCAGAAGATATACTAGTCAACTGGCACTATCCTCCACTCCCGAGCCCCATAACAACAACAAATCAGTGCTTTAAAAGCCAACCATGCTGTGTAAAACCCGGCCACAGAACCGGAAGTCAGTCTTCACTGGTTGGCTCATTCAGCACTCCGCTGCAAACGTCAAAATGGTAAAAATTACAGTTGCAGTATTAAAAACATAATGTACCTAACCTGTCTGTACTTTTCTATTTCTTTTCCACAGCTGCTGTTTCCCCCTGCGTCCCTCGCACCCCTGCCATTTCTGTCGTCTTCACTCACACTCAGTACAGTGTCGGGTCCTCAATAACATCCCTTTTTATTATAGTGCCAGAGTTTTTTTATAAAGCAGTCTTTTTAATAACATAAGTTTCTTGGCACAACACCTTACCAAACATCCTGATAAAAGCCAGTGAAGAGTGACTCGCTTGATCGCAAACTGCAAACCAGAAGCTGTTTAGTACGGCAGCTCTAGAGGAACACGTTTGCTCCACACGCTCGCTCCAACTCAAGTCAGACTAAAAGTTAATGAGCTCCTAAAGTGAAGAAAAGACGCAAACATAAAAAAAAAAAAACTAAAAGAAAAAAATAATTTGCGTATCTTGGGGGTGGGGGAGGGCAAGAAACATCACAGTAAATGATGTACATACATTACCTGATACAAGACACGCTTGCTCTCGCTCACTGAAACTAAAACTGACTGGACAAAGTAAGAAATATTAAACAAAAAGAGAAAAATCAAAGACATGGGTTTGCGTGTGTGTCGGGGGGGGTACTGGAGACACAGACAAGCACCAGCATCTTCTATTAACTTTTAATAAAACAGTTCAATTACAACACGATGACGGATTTTTTTTATTCTACTGATATGACCATCATTTTTATTATTTTTGTAAACAATTTTTATGTGCTTTTTTTTTTTAAATTAACTTCTTTATTGTGGAGTCCATTCTATAAGCGCAACAACACACTCTGAGGTGTGGGTTATGTCCTGATAAGAGCACACCCAGGTGTATAAGGCACTTGGTGCAAGCACCTCATGCCTTATAACACACCTGGGCATGCTCTTATCAGGACATAACGCACACCTCGTCGTGTGTTATTGCTTGCATAACAATTGCAAAAGAATATAGATACCTTTTTTTGCAGCATTTTGAAATTCATTTTAGGAGTTTTGGCTCTAACCTCAACATAGATTTGGTTCTGTGATCTACCAGCTCTGCATTTAAGGGGTCATAGCTCCAAATCTAATATGGATTTGTGGGACATGTTTTTTGTTTCCCATAAGGGTTAGTGAGTTTCATTAAGTGCATTTATTTCTAAGAATCTTTTCAAGAGAATGTCCAAAGTCTGATTTTAAGATCTTAAAATCAGTGTTGCCCAAGTTATCTCTCTTTTTACATCATGTTGTACCCTGTTTAAATGATGATGTCTCACACAAGAGCATGTCGAGTTTACAATTTATGGCAAATTGTGCAGTTATATTATACTGTCTATTCAGTTTGATTGGGGATGAGGAGTTAGGATTTCTGTGCTTTGAATTTCCATATTCTTTACAAGGAAGTAATAACTATTCAGTAGTTTTCCTTCTTGAGTCATTGTTTCAATAATCGGAAAGTCTTCTTGTGGCTCTTAACTTTTTGTTCCATTTTTGTTCTATAGAATTTATATGTAGCAAATATGTTATCAACCGTAATACCCAAATGTTTGTACTGTTGAGTATTTGCTATTTGCATGCCTCAATTAGATTTTATTTGTAAACGCTGCTTTCCGATCAGCAGTTTGAGATTGAAGGCCTTTAGCGCTACTGCTTGTGACGTCAGCAACCCAAGTTTGAAAGCAAACCTGAGTCACCAGGGGCTGGCGACTGGGGGAGAGGATTGAGCATCACACAGGATGCTGTCCTCCTCTGGGCTGTGTGTACCGCTGTGTTACTATCTACTGGGTGACCACAGGCAGTGGTGCAAGCTAGAGCCACAACGGGTGGGCAGCGCCTTTTGACAATGACACAAGCACACTAAAATGCTTCCATCACTGCTGTCTAACCCACAAAGCAATGAGGAGTTTGGGGAGAAACAAGGAAATGCCACCAGAATACACAGGATGATGCAGGCAACATTCTGTAGGTTCCACACCACCGACTGGGCACCCTGCCTTCACCGAGCTGTAACATCCTAAGGGGCTTGGGGAACCCCAGAGGCCCCGCTACAGAAGCAAGCTGTGTAGGATTGGAGGAAAGAGGGTTAGGTCCAAGAAGTAGCAGGAGATGGGGCTGGGGAGGTCACTGATGGAAAAGGACAGGTCGGGTTGAGAGGGAGTAAAAAAAAAAAAACAGATGGGAAAAGGCACATTTGTATCTTTTTCAAGTTCATTTTTAATGTTCACCTAGTGAACCACACTGAATTATCAAAAAGTCTTTTCGTAATTTCTCTTCAACATTTTCTTCATAGTTTGAAGACACCATTAATACTGTGTTGTCTACATGCGTGCTAACATTTGTATTCTCTAGGATGGTTGGCAAATCATTTATAAATGTTAGAAAGAGGAGCAAGCCTAATATTAATGGTTGAGGATCTCCTCTGAAACTCTTGAGTGGTTTCTATCAATTGTGACAGACATTAGGTATTAAAAAAAAGTGTACATTTCACATTGTGGCCCGACGCTGCAGCATAAAATATGTTCAGCAGATTTCAAAGGTCAGAATTGTTCTAATTTTTAGCATTTATTAAGTTACAGTTTTAAATATTGCAGGAGATTACATCTCTTCGGGCTCATGTTTTGGGGAGGCAGTGTGATCTGGCGGCTAGAGCACTGAACTGTCACATTAACAATTTCAAGTTTGAATCCCACCACAGCCACTGGCTCACTGTGTGACCTCAGGCAAGCCACTTGATCTCTCCATGAGTCTATCCTTTCAGGTTCATAATTCAGTAGAAACAGGGCCCCACTGAAAAATAATGAGATGTCGTATCTCAGGTTGAACTGGTTTTTCATTTATTTGGTGAGGCAAGGCAGTTTTATAGCATCCTATCCCTAAGGCTTAAATGCTTTGCCATCAAAACAGACAATAAAAGTTACAAAGTTAGAGCTTACATACAATACCAACCACACAATCAAGTAGGTTGAAGCTAAATACAAAAAAAAAAACCCATTAAAATATATATTTATACAATAGGTGTAGACCTCCAAATTATGTGATTTTTTGTTTTAATTTGAGTCAGTGACTAGTCTACTATGAATATAAATGTACACATATTTATTCACATAGTGGACACATCCTGACCATTTATACATACAGCAAAAACGTCATCATTGTCCTCAGCTCATTGAGCTATTTATAGAATTGTCATTAAAAGTTACCTCCTACCACAAGTGCTTCAAACAGCTTTAGCTATAAGTAATACAAATAAGCTATATTAATACAGTGTTGGTGAGAGTCATCCTTACAGATTAATGATTTATTTTAGACACTGGTGAATTCCAATAAGGCCAGCTCATTTATTTCAATGTTATCTCAACTTTGGACTGGTCAGGGTTGAATCCTTAACCAGTGGGAGAGCAGCTTGCACAATGCATGATGACATCCTCATGGCCTCTGCTGCACTCAAAACAGAGCAGCGAAATCAAACAGAAACAGTTACATCTTCATAACAGGAACTACTGTAAAAGATTTACAATTTAAAATACATGGTATAAACTGGACACACAATGGCCTGCTTTAGAAAATGCCATTTATCAGCGCTTGTGTGTGCGCATGTTTTCCTTTTTGTTGTCTATATTAGCTCTGAGCCAGCTGTCTATCTTCAGAGAGAAATATTTTGCTCAAAGGGATATACCTTGATCAGGAAAAGAGATCCCATCTGTTATAGAGATGGCAACCAGGTTTTTCTCCCATGTTTTCTCCCCTTTCTCCCCATCCCCAGTTGAGGACGAAGCCTGAATCAGCCATGCACATGCACTGCTTCCCACTGTGGCAGGAGAAAGCTCCATGGTCCAGTTGTAGGGGTTGCTTTGGTGGCAGAACCTGTCACTGGCCCTCCTGGACTGAGACACATTGCCAGGCGGCAGCAGTCCCTCCCTTCCCCCCCCGTGATGTGAGACAGCACGTTTGCTCCCAAGCTCGGGTCACCTGCATAGCAGGTACTGTCAGTGGGTCATCGGGGCAGCCAAGAGGGTAGGATTTTCATAACTGTCCCAAAGCTTTGTCACTCCTGAGTTAGTGTTCTGCCTCTTAATCATGACAATAAATGACATATTCTTAGTCAGGCCATTGTGAATCCTATATAATGTGTGTATATATATATATATATATATATATATATATATTTATTTAGAAAATGAGCTTGAAAAATACTGTATGCTGATTGGCTGAGAGCCCAGTCCAGGTATACATTTATTCTTCAGCAATGCCCAGTGAAAAACAAAAGCCATAGCAAGAGCCTTACTACAAGGGGTATCATTGTGCCCCACAATTTTTAAAATCTAACTGGCAGCCATTTTTGTTCTCACTTAGTGAGCAAACTTTGTTAAGTTATGTTATGTCTTGTTATGTTCTTGTTATTTTGATGTTCTACTCTGTGCCGCCTTACGTGGCCCAGGTCATGCCTGAAAATGGTCCCTGGGATCAGTGCACCTACCCGGTTAACAAAGTCATAAATAAAAAAAATACACCCCCAGTCACATGACACTGTCACCAGGTCATAACATACTGCTTCTTAAAATCATGTCACAGAAACACAGAAATGTGTTTTTTTAAATGAAACTGCCAACATGGAAGTGGCCTTTCCTTGCAGCATTTATCTTACACTGTCCCCTTGGTTGCCCCTGCTGTTTTCTGAAAAAGAAACAAGAAGCTGCAATAGTAAAAACAACAACAACAAAAAATTATTTAATCTGTTCCTTCAGTAAGTTTCATCTGTAACTTGCCACGGCATGCAGACATTCTGCCCAATCTCCATACATTCCTTTTGGATTGTGCTGTACAGAAGAATGCCATTGCATGGTAGAGGAGTGTTGGGGGGGGGGTGTTAAGGTCGATAAATAAAATAGAATATGGGGTAATAACAGAGCGAGGGGTCTGAGGGCCTCTTTTCTTTTCTAGAAACCGGCAAGGAGGGGGTTGAAAACAAAAGCTAAGACAACTGTTAGTAGCTACCACTGAGGGAAAAAGAACATCTTTCAAATACTGCAGTGCCCTCTACTGGCAGGTACTCAAGTAGAGGGACTACTTGACCAAAAAATAATGTAAATGTATTTGTACTCATGTTTTTATTTGCTACACACACACACACACACACACACACACACACACAGTCTTGTTGTCTCCCTCGTTTTTTTATATTTTGCATTTTCTGTCATTCTGTAGTAATCGGTTGGGGCTGCGAGTCAGTGTCTCCTATTCTGTAGACACAGTGGGATGAACCAGATATTTATTTTCTGGTAAAAAAGCAGGATTAACCAGTGAAAAGAAATGGCAGGATTAACCGGATAAAAAAAATAAAAATAAAATAAATACCGAGTTTGTAGGGATGAACATCGTCTCGTCACTGAGCAGAAAACCGAGGCACCATTTTGGGAGAAGTGTTTAGCCTGCCCACTTAAACAGCCTGAGCTAATGAAGTGGTGCATTACTGATTAAGTGGCACTGGAGGTGAAAGAAAGTTTTACAAAAGCTGTAATAACTCATTTTGGGTTATTATGGCGTTTGATGGTACCCATAATCATGTTGTTAAATACGGTCACCAGTAATTATTAAGATTTTACAACCACCTGAGTAGATGAGTGATGTTACTGTATGTAAATCCCAGAGAGTGAAGCTTGAATGATTTACCAAAGCATCACACACCAAGGGTGTGTGTAAAATCTCATTACACGATCCCACCCCATATTATAATTGTTGATTTTTGGGAACTGACCTTTCATGTAATGATAGAGTTTCTGAGAGGTGCTTTGTCTTGGTTGCTATGCTGAATATCCGTGTTTCAGATCCCATCTGCGGGGAAGGAAAAAAAGGTCACGGAGCATGTACAATTTTAGATATATTCCATTTCTATTCTTTCATCTGCTCTTATTTCGATATGGAGATGCCCATTTTTTGGTGAAAGATGCTGCTGTGTTAAAATTTTCTGTCGGCGCTTTATTTACTGTTTCGATTGCATTACAAAGACATTTATTAACAGCACTCCCTGAGCTATCTCTTGTCCATTGCTACATATGACCATGTGTAATGGTAGATTACACCATGGTTTTTATGGAGTAATAGTATCTAGTCAGAAATACATATATAAATTCCTACTTGCCCCATAAAACCTACAGCTGGACTTTCATGGATAAATAAATTATATATAAAATGTAAAAAATTGTTAGGATCTGCTGTTTCCCATATAATCATGATTACTAGATTATAGATCAGTGTAACATGGGAAGTAAGGAGAACCGGTGTTGGAAGACTATTCGGTAGAGCAATTGATTACCATATCAGGCTGCATGGAGAAGTGTTTGTAGGCAGTGTGCTGCAAGTTTAAGAATAACAGCCAGACTAAAAGCAAGGCAGTTTTTCACATTACGAATTTTATACATTTATCAATGCACTGTTTATTAGAATATTTACATGTTAAAGTATTTGATGGCTATAAAATACTAGGCCAGGCCAGAAGAATTACTGTGACGACCAACATATCTTTTGTAGGGGTAAAAATGTACCCTAAAATCAAGTATGCAAGGAGGAATTCTAAAAACATTCATATGTCATGCTTCTTTTAAAATCTGTTATTCTGACTATAATATCTTGTAAACATTAACATCTCTTGTTCTCTCCTATTCTCTGTTGTTTTTTTTTTGGGGGGGGTTAACATTTCTCGTCCCTCATCCTTCACTCACTCAGGGCTGTGGTGGTGTAACTTTTTTCTTTGGTGTTGAGGGTCAGCATCTGCTTTCACAACAGTGGATGCTGTTGTTCTGTAACCATCCAACAGCAAGTACCCAAATGCTGAGAGGTCTGTGCTTCCACCAGGAGCTGAGGACCTGACTTCCATGCACTAGTAGATCCAGCTAAGCAGAGAAGCAATACCTACTACCCCATTGGGCCAGGAAACAGTCGCTGTTTTAGCTTTACTCTCGAGTTTTTAAAAGTTCAACATTTTTTCTGGAGAATGTGCAGTCTCCTGGTTGCTAGTCCCTTTAAGAAAAATTCTGGATCCATCCCAGCATCTGTGGTGTGCTGGTCCAAGAGCAGGAAACCTGAATCCAAATGTGAATCTAGTTCTGTCTGCTACTAATGCTGTTACTACACTACACTGGCTATTTCTGTCATCTCAGTGTTTTCTTCCTCTATATTTTCTTCTCTCCTCTTTCCTTCCATGCAGTGCACCAGAGTGCATTATTATGCAGTTTTGTGCCAATGTTCGGGCCTCCTACTAAAGTAGTGGTCTTCGGCTGAGTGGCAGCTCTCCTTGTTTTTGGATTCCTTCCCCAGGTGATGTAGCAGTGCTGTAAAGAAGTCAGAACACCATAAGGGCACAAATGGTGTTCCAGCTTATAAAATGGTATGCAGATGCTGTTGGTATGGTGTTCATTTTTAGCCTTGTTTTTAAGTGATGACCCTGCATCAGTTGCAAGTGAAAATATTTTTTTTATTTTGTTTTTGTCGACTGAGAAAGGTAGGCTAGGCAATACTGCCTATTTTCAGCCTTATCTGTGTGTGTGTGTGTGTGTGTGTGTGAGGGGGAGGGGGGTACAGATGGTATGTAACTGAAACTGAATCAGATTAAGCTGTTGGTGGTATTTTTGTGAATGGTGGAACTTTTGGCAGAACACTGAGGAAATTCCTCTGTGCTTTTCTAGAAGTGTAACCACTATAACAGGCAGACAGGACCCTGGTTTAATGTCTCATCCTAAGGAGGGCACCTCAGGAGTGCAGAACCCCTCCTCTTATAATGCACTACAGTGTCATTATTGGGTTTTACCCCAAGTTCCTGATGTGGAACTAGAACCCACAGCCTTCTTCTGATCTTCTGGCCTCAGAGGTGAGTGTGCACCCTGCTGAGCTACTTACACTGCTGATTGCATTACAGAATGAGAGAAAGAATGAAGAAGTGCTAAACAGCAAATTGATGCTTACTGATCTTGTCACTTTCATATTGATAGTACCGCCATTCTGTTCTGCTAGTATTTTTTTTGGGGGGGCGCGGGGGCTCTTATAGGACATTGTATTAGTTAAAGCAACAGATTCCCAGGTTTAACATTTTATTTGCTGTTCTGTCAGTGTGCTTAATAAATAAATAAATAATATCTACCTACCTGGTCTTAAAAGTGGTGCTGAGGCAGCAGTAATGAAAATGATTATATTTTCTTTTAAAAAGTAATATACAATATGAAAATTAAGTTGTACTGTCATGCTACAGTTTTATCATATACCATACCATACCATACCATACCATACCATACCATATCACATGCAGGACTGAGTGAGGCGAGCCTGTTAGGTCTATCCTTCCTCCCCCTACTCAGTGGGTATATCTTTCTGTCTTCTCAGCTATAAAACATTTATTCAGTCTGCTTTTAAAGGTATTCAAGCATTTGGCGTCTATCATCATCATCATCGTCGTCGTCGTCGTCGTCCATCATCATCATTGTCATCATTCGTGATACGTTGTGAATTGGGTTCTGTAATAGGATGGTAGTAGTGAACCAAGGTACTCTAATCAGAAAAATGATACTTAAAGGTCCATCATGTTTTATTAGTCCTATATAATATTCCTTGTAGATGGCAGCATTTTGTAGTTATAAATAATGTGTTTGGTACTCATGAATCTCACCAAAGGCTTTTCTTTAACTTTTCCTTTTTTTAATTAAGGTTCTTCAGAACCCAAATCAGAGACTGGAAGTCAGAGCTGCCAAACCAGATCCATAGCAGAATGGGGAGGGGGAGGGCTACGGAAGCATACCCATACTTTTAAACAGGGTTTCAATAGGGTTTCGCAGTGTCAGTGGTTCAGCAGGTTGCACACTCACCTCTGAGGCCAGATGAGCAGAAGGTTGTGGGTTCAAGCCCCACACCAGGCACTTGGGGTAAAATACCCAGACTGACACTATAGTGCACCATGAGGGGGGATGCTGCATCCCGATGTACTGTCTTTTGGATTGACATTAACCCAAGGTCCCATCTACCTGTTCTGGTGAATGTTCAGATAGATGATAAAAATCCCATGGTACTTCTCGAAAAGAGTAAGGGTAATTCTCCAGTGTCCTGGCCAAATTCCCCCATTCACTAAAATTACCACCAACAGCTTAATCTGGTTCAATTTCAATTGGTCGCCATCTGTATCTTCTCCCCTGTCGTGGGCCAAGGCTGAAAATAGGCAGAATTGCCTAGCCTTATTTTCTATGTCAACAAAAACTAAATAAATACTAAATTTCCAGTGTAGTACAGTGGTGAAAGCACAGCTGTAGGACCATGGGGACTCATGTTCAGATCCCACCAGAGCCAGTGATTCTCTGTGTGGCCTTGAGCAAGTCATTTGATCTCTCTGTGCTTCACTCCCTCCCAGCTGTAAGGGGAAAGAAACAGGATACCACCGAGATGTTACATCTCCATTGGGCTAAGTACTTCATGGGGTGAACAGGATACAGGAGGGGAGTCTATTTCAAATGAAGAAGTGCATGTATTGAAGCTGGAAGAGGGGAAGTTTCAAGAGATGTGAAGAAGTACAACTTCACTGAAAGAGTGGTGGATGCCTGGAACAGTCTACTAGCTGAGGCGTTGTGAGCAAAAACCACGGGAGGCTTCAAACATGCATGGGACAGGCATAAGGGAATGCCGGTAAATAGGCAGGGAAAGGGAAGGGTCGATGGAGACCAGCTAGGGTCTGTGGGGATAGGAATAGGCAGAAAAAATCTGGGCAGATTGGGTGGGCCAAACGATCCTTTTCTGCCGACATTTCTATGTTTCTAGCTTAGGCAAATAAATTGTATAATAAAATTAAAATAAACAAACATGCTCTCTGGTTCTAAAAATCTAGATTGTTACCTGATAATTGAGCTTTCAGTTGGAAGAATTGGACTTCATGTTTTGCATTGTGGCTTCTAGGTTTAGAAATAAAATTATGTTTATGGGGAAACCTGGTAATCTAATGCAGTAATGATTGTTTCATATGATTGAGATTTATTTTGTATTGATCCTTGAAATCTTAGGTTCTCAATACATGGTATTAACTGAGTAAGAAGCAAAAGCACAGGCAGTTCTGTTATTGGAACTGTGGAGGCAGCATTGGAACACTGAGCTAGAAAGCGATGTGCAGATTTACAGCTTCATGTGAGCATGCCAGATTTGTTAACATTTGAACATTTTTTGTAACATGCTGACACTAAATCAATTGGAAGGCCTATTCTTCAAATTAAAAACTGATCAGTACATCCCCACTTTACACCATGGGTAACATTGGACATAATTGTTTTTTGCAAGCTGAGGAATTAACATTCAGAATATGTCAGCAACCATGCTGGCTTTTACTAAGATTAGCCACTGAAATGTTCTTGTCACAACTTTTGTGTTTATTACTGTCAGCCATTCTTCCATGGATGACTGTTGAGAAAACTGAAGTTTTAGCCAGTTTTTGGTCTGTAACAGCCAGTGTAACATAGAAACATAGAAAGTGTCAGCAGAAAAAGGCCACTGGTCCACTAAATCTGCCCTGTTATACTCTATCCTGCCCTAAGAATTGTTGTCTTGATGGAGTCTTTGCCCTCTCCTTTCCCATACCACCTGCCTTACTACTATCCCCCTGAGTAACTATGAATTAACTCTGTCCCAGCCATGCTTGAAATGAATAATGGTTTTTGCACCCATCACCTCTGCCGGCAGGCTGTTCTATGGCTCAGCCATTCTCTACAAAACAAGACTTTCTCACATCCCTCCTGAATCCCCACCCCCACCGCTTCCACTCTTGTTCCTATGGTTTTGACTTGCTATTGATGCTGAATTGTTCCTTACAGTTTAACATGTTCGGTTCTTTTCAGGAACTCGAAGGTCTCTATTACTGTATATAGCCCCCTCCCTTCTGAGCTTCAGCGAGTACATGTTCACTGCCCTAAGGTGATCCTCATAGGATCTGCCATGTTGGCCTTGAATCATTTTAGGTACCATCTCCAGCCTGTCTTGTCTTTCCCAAGGTGAGGACTCCATAACTGGGCACAGCATTCCAGATGTGGCCTCACCAGTGATCTATAGAGAGGTGGTATTACCTCCTTCCTTCTGCTATCGAAATGCTTCACAATACACCCTAACATCCTGATTGCCTTGATATAAGCTTTGTTTCATTAACTAGATTGTTTTAAGGAGTCACTTGTGATGACTCCCAGGTTCTTTTCCTCAGAAATAGTGCCCAGCTTAACCCCTCCTGTCCAGTATTCTGTCCTGGGGTCTTGTTCCCTATATGCATCACCTTGTACATTATGGTGCTGAATTTCATCTGACAAAGAGTGGAACACTCGTTCCAGCTATGCAGGTCCCTCTGCAACTGCCTTACCCCCTCTTTGCTATCTACCCTGCCACAGAGCTTAGTGTCATTTGGGAAGAGACCTATCTTGCCCTCTACTTGTTGTTTGTATAACTGTGGGCCTACTTCCTTCCTTCCCTGCATTGCGGGCCATTGTCACATGTATGCTTTATTTCCACAACTATCCCTGCGAGGATATCAACTGCTTATGTATTAGTTGCTGCTTGTTTTGTGTAAAACTATATGTTGTACTCTCCCGGGTCATGCTTGAAAATAGACAGGGTTTTGCCTAATGCACCTACCTGGTCAACAAAAGCTAATAAATAAATAAATTCCTTCTCCAATTTTGCTGATGAACATATTGAAATGACTGGACCCAGGACTGATTCCTGCAGGACCCCACTTGTGACTTCTCTCTCCCCGACTTGACTCCATTTACCACCACCCTCTGCAGTATCTCTCCCAACCAACTAGCCACCCATCTAACTAGGTCCTTCACTGCACCAAGATCCTCTACCTTCTTCAGCATCCTTTGCTGTGGCCCGGAGTCAAACTCCTTGATGGAGGCGAAGTAGAGTAAATCCACTGCTGGTTCCTAATCCACTGCCTCAGTTACCCATTCAAAGAATAATGTCAGATTGGTCTGACAATTTTGGTGTTGAACTGCTCCTGCATTGAATGGTTAAATGTTTATGAGATCACATACATTGTTTGGGGAGTACAACTTTGGGTTATGTGGATGTTAACTGTTTTACTTATTCTTTAAGACACTAGAAGATTCTTGGGAGTTAGATAGCTTACATTATTCTTGTGAGCCTCTTTAGAGGGGGCACATTAGGCTAATGCCTTTAATAGTCTCAACAGTGTTAAATATAATAACGTTAATTAGTGACCACACGATAGTCCCATGGCACGTTATCCACCTTAAGTAGTATAGTGCTGATTTAAATCACACATTGTGGGAACCCTCGATGCTGTAACAAATGAGGGAGTGTCCTGAATTTCTATGATTAGCTATTGGCATGGATTTGTTTCATCGCTATCTCTCTGTCGGTACTTATTTTACATTGTGTGATGTATCATACAAACTTCAATAAATAAAAAGGTAAAAAAAAATGTTCTGAGAAGACCTCCCTACCACAAACCCATGCTATTTACTTTCCTGGAACCCATTTTTCTTCAGGTAGTCCACTGATGTCTCCATCAGCTTGCTTACAGTGGCGGTAAGACTACTGGGCCTGTAGTTACCCAGTTGCTCCTTGTGCCCTTCTTTATAGAGCAAAACTATGTCTGCTACCCCCTCAGTCTTTCTGAACCACCCCGACTGTATTGAGTTAGTGAATAGCCTTGTCAGGAGTTCCAAGCATTCTGATGCCATGTCCCTGAGCATCTTCCGTGGCCCTGGAGTCTTGTCTATTTTCAGGGCTGCAAGCACTTTTCTTGACCTTTTTTCTATAAACACCACATGCCCCATTTCTAGGATTTCCCTTGCAGCAGCCTTTATAGAAATTCCAGCAGAGGCCCACTGTTTTTCGCTGTGAATACTGAGCAGAAGTAGTTGTTAAGAACAGCTGCCTTCTGCTTGTCCTCCTCTAGTACCCTGCACCTTTCCATCAGCCTTAGCTACCCCTCTTGTCTTTCTTTTTTTCCCTTGTGTATCTGCAAAAGAGTTTTTCCCTACCTTGACCTCTTCCACAGTGTGCAGCTCTCTATCTGCTTTTGCATCACTAACTGCCTTTTGGCTTTTCTCATCTTAACTAGACTATTGACATTTTGTTAATAGGCAGATGCGTTCAGAAGTACCTGGCAGCATTATATGGTAATATAGTAAGGACATTTTGTCCTGGGCATCAGTAATAAAGATTAAATTATCACGACAAACCTTTGTGACAAGAAAATGGAACTTTATTCTCTGCTGCATAGCACAGCACTATGAATTTCAAAATCCAGGGCTATTGCATTGCTGAACTCTTCTCCGAGTCCCTCATTGCCTGGAAATATAACAAAGAAAAACAGAATTTGTTGGCATAAAAGAACCACCTAGCCCAGCCAGTCTAACCAGATATTCCCTGGATAACGTGCATCTGCAGACCCTAACTGGTCTCCAGCAACCCTTCCTCCCTGTTTTCTAAAACACCCCCATGTCTATCCCATGCATGCCTGAAGCCCCCACTGTTTTCAGCTCCACCACTTCCTCTGGCAGTCTATTCCAGGCGTTTACCACCCTTTCAATGAAAAACTATTTCTTCACTTCTTTCTTAAACTCCCCCTTCAGCTTCACTGCATGCCTCCTGGTCCTGGTGCTTTTTCTCATTTGAATGAGACTTCCCTCTTGCATCCTGTTCACCCCTTTGAGGTACTTATAAGCTCTATCATGTCACCTCTTGCTCTCTTTTCCAGGGTGTACATGTTGAGATCCCTCAGTCTTTTCTCATACAGGTCTTCTCATGTAACCCCAGCACCAGTTTAGTTGCTCTCCTCTGGATTGCTTCTACCCTGTCTATGTCCTTTCTCAAGTACAGCCTCCAAAACTGGACATAATACTCAAGCTGGGGTCTCACCAGGGAATGACAAAAGTGACAACACAACATCTCTCCTCCTGCTGGTTATATCCCTCCTTCGGCAGCCCAGCATCCCACTAGCCCTGCCCATTGCTTTGTCTCACTGCCGTGCCACCCTGAGGTCATCAGATAGGATAACCTCAAGGTTCCTTTCCTGTTTAGCAACTGTCAGTACCTACCCCCCATCTTATATTCAGCACCTGGGTTCCTATGCTCCAGGTGCATGATTTTGTACTTTTTAGCATTGAACACAACTGCTATGCTTTAGACTACTCCTTGAGTTTTCTCAGGACCCTGCTCATGCTCTCTGCCCCCTCCTGAGTGTCCACCCTATTGCAGATTTTGGTATCATCTGGAAAAAGGCATACCTTTCCATCTAGATATTCCTGGACTAAGTCTCTATCACTCATTCACACTAGTGGGATAGCGCTGGAGGCACTAGGACCAAGCAGGAGCCTAAAGTTTTCTGAAGGGTCGGCACTGAGAGAGTACCACGCATGCGTGGCACCGCAAGACTAGCTCACGCCTGTGTAGGCTGTCTCGGCGTTGACCCTCCAACCACCTCAGTTCCTTTTCTCCCACCGTAGAGTGTGCTTGGATATCGATGTCGCTCATCTGCCGGAGTCAAAGTTTTTGTCTATACGACAGCAGCTTTTAATATTTTAATATTTTAAGTAGTAAATTCTTATTTTACGAACAAGAAGAAGATGAAGAAGAAGAAGAAGAAGAAGAAATTCTTTCCTGCCATCAACGGAGTCGTCCTTAGATGGTAGCGGTGATGGTAGGAGGACTTAGTTTGAAAGTTTTTATGGCAGAGGGGCTGTGTCCGGTCCGCTGCCCTTAATTAATGGGGGGGGGTCTGACTATGGACAGTTCTGTGCTCGGAGGGGAGGACAGTCCTCCGAAGCACAAATCTAGTGGTTCCTGGGATCCGGCTCCACTTAACCTCAAGCTCTTCTTCCTCATTGGGGGAAGAAGAATCGGTGCTGCTCGAGGTTGCCCATTGGTATATCTGCATGAGGAGTGTTCGTCGGGAGGGGCGATGGGCCTGAACCGACTTTTGTGAGTTCCTCTTGGCCCTGCTCCTAATGGCTGCATTCTCGACTCCGAGCCCCATCTCTGTCCTCATTGGCGGTCTGGTGGGCAGTTTCGCCTCTGGGCCGCTCCTATGGAGCAGGGGTTTGACCTTCCAGTTTTTCCTGGCTCTGTTCCTGATTTTGGGACTCCAGGCCTCAGAGCCATTGGACCAGAGCCAGGTTGATTGGATCATGAATGGCGAGATGCCCTCTTGGTGCCTTTGCCATCGTGTCGACCCCTCATGCCTATCCCCCTCTTCCCTTTTCCATGCAGGGGCTGGCATGGGCACCACCTTTTTCCTTCTCCCTTTCTCAGGATTTCCATTGGCATTTTCCTTCGGCACCATGGTTCAGCACCGTGGCTTGGTGCCTTGGTCGACGCCATACCTTGGGTCAGCACCGTGGCTCAGTGCCTTTGCTGGCGCCGAGCCTCATGCCTTGGTTGGCACCATGGCTCGGTGCCTTGGTTGGCGCCATGCCTTGGTCGGTGCCGTGGCTTTGTGTCTTGGTCAGCGCTGCGCCTCGGCGCCGGGTTGGCGCCATCGCTCTGTGCGGTGCCGTGGGTGCTCTTGTTGCTGCCACTGGTTGTCGGCACCATCAGTGGTGCCGTGGATGTCTGGGTGGTGCCGTGCACCCACGGGTGCTGCGGGTGGCACCTGCGGGTGCATGGGTGGCACCAGGAGCACCTGTGGGTGCCATGGGTGATGCCATGAGTGCCCATGGGTTCCATGGGTGCCGTGGGTGCCACTGGTTCCATCGATACCAGGGGTGGCACTGCAGGTGTTCATGGGTGCCATCAGGTGCCATGGGTGCCACTGGTGCCCTTGGGTGCCATTCTAGCCATGGGTGTCGGGGTGCCCTCAGGTGCCATTGCTACATGGGTGCCGGGGGGTGCCTGCGGATACTGCCACAGCTCCCCTCGGGTATCGCTCAGGTTGGCATATGCACTGCTTGGTGCCCTCCTGTGCCATGAGTTGTGCTGGTGCTACACGGGTGCCAGTGGATGCTGTATGGCAGAATTAGTGACACATTTTTCCTTTTCGGACTTCTTTTCCACAGAACTTGTGGCTGGATGTTTATCGCAGAATGAACGCCTGTTCTTCGGATTATTTTCTCCACACATCTTAGTGAGTGGTGGTCTATGTGGGATCTTGTGTCATCCAGCAGTTTTCTGCTGATAGTACTCTGCTGTACTGCTCTGCCAGCGGAATCTCATTCTGCTCAGCACTTTCTCTGCTCCCTACATGGTACCAAGCTCCTCGACATCCTTCCTGATGGCGGAGTCTCTAGTGGCTCTGACCTAGACCTCTCTTGGAGGTCCTCCTGGAGTAGAAGTGCATCTAGATGGGTCTTTCCTGTCCTTCTGGTCAGGAATACAGCGGACAACTCATTTTATATTGAAGGGCATGTCCTCTCTATCATCAGAGTCCATGATGGAAAATCTTTTCAGTAGTTCCTCAGTAATGAGGTCCACTATAGTATTTCACACTGCGTCTGTGGACCATACACTTCTGTGTCTGGACTTTTTCAATCGTCAAGATAGTTACACTCTGTGGAACATTCTAATTTAATGGTCGGGGGCCGCTCTGACCCTTCCGCTCCTTTGATGGGGGTATATAGCCCCCTTGTGATATTGCCTCTTTGGTGGCTTCTTCGGCACAGGTGGTTAACATCTCTCCAGCTGTGATTGTTAGTCCGGTCATGATTTCAGTATGGACGCTCAGGCTCCTTCTGCACTCAGATGGAGAACATCTTCATCTTTTTGTATCAAGACAATCCTTGCAAATAGCAGCCTAAAGCCTTGTTAGGCTTGGACTAAAAAAAAAATATGTAAATATAATTTTTATTACAGCACAGGGCCTAGCCGAAATTACCCGATACCCCCCTTTTTTGGATCTGGTCAGGTTCGCCTTAGCCCCTGAGGCGCTCGTCTCCAGAGTATGGTAAAGAGTACCTGATTTCTTCTTCCCCTAGTGGGAGTCCGATCCGGCAGCGGTATGGGTCATCTCTTTCTCTAAGAGAGATTTCTCTCATTCAGAGACATTTCCTAGACCTCGGCGACTGCCCAGTCTGTTAATTCCCCTTTCTTTTTATCAGGCTTTCTTCTGTTGAGCAGAGCCTTGCAGCAGCAAAAGCGACTCTCCACTGAGTCGGAACTCAGGTTCCTGCTTCCTTTCTTGCTTAATTTAGCAGGTGATTTTCTCCCTCTTGACGGAAGGTCAAGTAGGTCCTTTTTCTGAGGTAGCTTCTCAAATATTCACACCTTCGGTTAACCAACAGCCTATTTCTTCCTACCCCCCCAGAAGAATTGCCTTATGTCAGTCCCATGCATTCTTGAATTCTCCCACAGTTTTAGACCCCACAACCTCCTCAGGAAGGCTGTTCCATGCATCCACTACCCTCTTGTGAAATAATACTTCCTCACATTGCCCTAGACTGCCCCCTCTGTCTTTAAATTGTGTCCCTTTGTTCTTGCCGTCTCTTTTTCTGAAAGATGCTACCCTCTTGACTTGTTTAAGATGTTGCCCTCTTGGACTTTGTTTTGGTACAAAGTCCAAGAAGAGTGTAACTTTCAGAAAAGAGACGTGCAAGAACAAAGAGGACTATCTTTAAAGATAGAGGGGCGTTCTAGGGCAAATGGGAGGTAATACCACAGAGAGGGTAGTGGATGCATGGAATGCAGCCTTCTTGAGGAGGTTGGGGTCTAAAATTGTGGGAGAATTCAAGAATGCATGGGAGAGACATAAGGCACCTTGTTTGGGGTAGGAAGAAATAGGCTGTTGGTTAACTAGGATTTGTGGCCTATCCTGTAGGTAGGGAAATGGGCAGACTAGATGGGCCAAGCGGTCCTTATCTGCCATCAAAGTCTATGTTTCTATGTCTATGTTTCTGCGTACTAGTCCATGCCAGTCGCTCATGAAGCTGTCCTCTTCAAGTGCGGGATGGAGTTGTGATGTTTTTTTTTCGGCAAACAAACTAGAATCCTTTCCTACTCCCTTCAGCGAAGCCAGAGTGGGTAGTGCCTCACCACATTGAGTCACTGAATTTTTCAGTCACTTCAACAAATGGGTTAGCCCTAACTTGGTCCTGCTGTGTTCCTCCTCAACGCACATCTGCCTCTTTTCGCCTTAGAAATCCAGCCCCTGTTTTTTTTTCTCTGTTGGAATGTTTTTTTCTACAGTGGACACGTCCTCCTGTACACTTTTTCCTTTCTTCCCTGAGTTCAGAGACTGCTGCTACAGTTGTACACACATGGGCGGGATGATTCCTTCTGGAATATGCAGTGGGTAGGATCTAGTTCTACTAGACCACCACGAGAGGCTTCTAAGTCATGCTTGGCCTTCATCAGGAAGATTCCTGTGACTAAGTGGAGACTATTCTCCTTGATGGGCTAACCCACCTGGACCCCTTGCTCACTAGATCAGGGTTCAAGTGCTCTTGGACCTGTTGTTTACAGGTCAGCCATACTTGATGGTGGGGGTTTCCATCTGCGCTTTCCAATCTACCCTGAACCAGTAGACTTTTCCTCCGACTCTTTCAGTTCCTGAGGTTCCTTTACGTTACATTAGTACATGTCTTTGACACTATTGATTTTGGTCCTACGCCAAACTATGAGGCCAGGTTCTTGCCGCTCTCCTAGAGTGGTCGCGGCTTCCTGGCAGACTTTCATTTTGTGCCCATTGCAGTCATCTGCAAAGTGGCGAGTTACAACTCGAGCGCTTATCTTGAAGGCATGATGTTCTAGATGCTCTTACAAGACAGCTCTTTTTATTAGCAGGACAGTCCTTGGCTCTCCTTTCTGAGTGAACCCTATCTCCTACCACCCTACTCAGGGTTGTTGGTTTTAGCTTGGTACTCTCCCACTAGTGTGAATGAGTGACGGAGACTTAGTCCAGGAAGATATGGAAATTACGAACTTACCATAATTATTGATTTTCTTGGACAGTCTCGATCACTCATTCACATGCCCACCCACCATCCCCTGGGTTCACTTGTTTTCTTGCCTGGTCTTCTCGGTCCTATGGTTCAGACTGAGGACATTATTCTTTGATCTTTCTTGTAAAGGCCATCTGGGCCCTCTCAGGCCCAGAAACTCAGGATGAGTTATTCTCATTAGTTACACTGCACCTCCTCGGTCGAAAAGGTACTGAGGCGGTTGGAGGGTCGATGCCGAGATAGCCTACACAGGCGCGAGCTAGTCTCACGGTGCCACGCATGCGTGGTCCTCTCTCGGCGCCAACCCTTCAGAAAACTTTAGGCTCCCGCTTGGTCCTAGTGCCTCCGGCGCATTGGCAGTTATGAAGACTTTGAAAAGGACAGGTCCCAGTACTGAGCCCTGCGGCACCCCATTGCTCACTTCTCCATCATTCGATTGAGTGTTGTTTATTACTACCCTCTGTCTCCTATCTGATAACTAGTTTCTAAACCAACTCACCGCTTTGGATCTTACCCCCAGACTGCTCAGTTTCTTTATCAGCCTGCTGTGTGGCACAGTGTCAAAGGCCTTGCTGAAGTCCAGATAGGCCATATCCACTGTCTTACCCTGATCTATTTCCCTGGTCAACCAGTCAAAGAAATCCATCAGAGTTGTTTGGCATGATCCCCCCCCCCCGGTGAATCCATACTTCCTGTTGTCTTGCAGCAAGTTGGATTCAAGATACGCTACCAACCTTTCCTTTAGCTGGGTTTCCATTAATTTCCCCACCACTGATGCAAGACTGACTGACCTATAGTTACTAACCTCCTTCCTGTTGTCGCTGTTATGCAGAGTGACCATGTTAGTTCTTCTCCAGTCCTCCAGAACCACCCCTGTTTCCAGTGAGCTGTTGAACAAGGCTATCAGTGGGGCAGCTAGCACCTCCATGAGTTTCTTTACAACCCTTGGATGTATCCCATACAGTCCCATATCTTTGTTCCCCTTCACAACTGCAAGTCCATTCCAGACTCTTTCTTCTAAAAATTAACTTGTTTCCACCTCCCCCTCTTCCTGTTCCTCCTATTCCTTGGTGGTCTGCCCCCCCCCCCATCACTATGAAGACTGAGCAGCAAAACTTGTTCAGGATATCTGCTTTTTCTTGATCCTCTTGTGTGCAGTCTCACTGATCTGTCCTTAATCCTTTCCATCCCTCCCCTTGCTTTCCTCTTTTAATTTCATATAATGTGGTAGCCCACCATGGTATAATAATGAATGGGGATTGCTACACCATCCACAGTCACATGAATAGAATTTAACAGAAGCTCATGTCAGCACTTCCTGCTGGTGTCAGTGAATGAGGCATTTACCATTACAGCATTTCCACCTCTTGTACCTCTTTGAACAACTATGGAACACCTCTGTGACAGTTTAAGTAGGTGTCCTAGTATGTGCTAATATACATTATGGTAGAACTCTGTTTACCTATACCTGTATCTCTGGTGACTTTTTTGCAATCATTAGGTTGTGGTTAGTTACTGTAATTTCAGTAGGTTCTTGTTTGTTTGCTCAGTTTTAATTTTCAAACAGAAACATGTAAACATAGACATTTTCAGCTGATAAGGACCACTTGTTCCACCTAGTGTAGTCTGCCCAGTTGGTCCCTGCTTTTACTGTCATCACAGACACACCCTCTAGGCTCCATCTTCTTCCCCCTCTGCTTTCCTACTAAGATTCCTTTGTGCCTATCCCATGCATGCTTGAAGCCCTTGACTATTTTCACTTCCACCACCTCGGCTAGAAGACTGTTTGGGGCATCCGCCACTCTTTCAGTGAAGAAATACTTCCTCACATCCCCCCTAAATTCCCCTGTGCAGCTTCATTGCATGCCCTCTTGTCCTGGTGCACCTTCTCCTCTGAAAAATACTCCCCTTCTGTACCTTGTTCACTTTCGTGAAGTACATGTAGGTCTCTATCATATCCCTTCTCTCTCTCTCTCTCTCTCCCTCCTCTCTTCCAGGGTGTAAGTATTGAGATCCCTCAGTCTCTCCTCATAGGACTTATGATGCAACCCCTGCACCTTTTTAGTTGCCATCCTCTGGACAGCCTATACCCTGTCTATGTCCTTTCTGAGATGTGTACTCCAGAACTGGAGAGTGTACAGCTATACATTCTTGGGGATCTTTTTTTAGTGATAAAAAGATGTTAATGAAAATGTGAGTATTGAAGTAATTGAATGTGGTTATATAACTTAAATCAAATCAAAGGTAAAGAAATCAGAGATCTGGTATGCAACAGCTTCAGTGATTTAAATATTTAGCGACATTTAAGGAAAGGCTTCTCGAATACAAAATGGCCACTCCTTGTACTTGTGTGTGGCTCATCCTCTGCATGCTGGGACTTTGATTCCCAGGTTTCACTGCACTGGAAAATCAAGTACCAAAGTATTTTTACATCACTGTGAGCAAGGTGAAATGGAAGTATATCTCCTTAGTTCTTCTTTTAGGATGAACGTTGCAGAGAGTGAAATGAGTGGCTTCGTGCTACTGGAGTAACTGCAGGCATGAGTAGGACTCCTGTTTGAGGAAAGTCACTTTTAACTTACAATGCCTCATCCATGTTGGACAGCTATGACATCTCAACCTATTGCTGGCCTTATGTTTTGGGGCCCCCCAACAGGGTTAGTCATTGGGTATCTCGTCATAGCTTAGTAACTATGCACATGGCTATATGATGGCTGTTTTAGAAATGGCTGCCCATCCCAGTGATATCTCTTGTGTACTGTTTTGAAAGGACACAGAGTACAATAAATACATTAAATAGCATGACATTTCAAAGACATGTCCAACTCAGCTTCTGGCCTGGGGCCCCTTTGATTGGGGGGGGCTCCAGCGACTGCTGGGACTGACAGTGATTAATCTGGCTCTGCAAATCCCTGTAACAAATATAAGTTTACAAGGGCTCCACCAGATGATTTTATGGTACGAAAATGTAATCTAATGCACCTTGGGTGAGAGAGAATCACAAAGCTGGTGGGCTCTGTCTGCCCAAACCATTTGAGATGATGCTCTTACACCATAAAAGATATCTATGTGAGCACACACAAACTTATTATATGTCACTTGAATTAGCTAAAACGGTTTACTAAAAAAGTTTTTAGTTATATTTTTTATTTAAAAAATGAATAGAACATTCCTCCTGTGTACCTCTGAAGTGGAACAGTGCAGGAGATGACAACCATATAGAAAATAAGGGGGCCTGTATTCTTTGATGCTGATTAGCTGATGTTATGTAGATGATGTATTTAAACTTTATGTGCATTTTACGTATCAAACATTGCAGTGCAAACCATACAGAGAACAACAATATAGAATACACAGTTAGTAGTAATGATGATCACTGGGGGTGGTGGTGCTTTATCCAGCATGATGCCTAGACAGAGAACAGTTAATGGAATGCACTCACCCCTGCTCAGAGAGCTGTACACAAAGCAGTCTCACTTAAAGTGACTTCAAGGCTTTATTTCATCTATCCATTAGAATATAAGGCCATGCAAAAAAGGAAAAGCACATTGGGACAAATATAGAAACATAGAATTTGACAGCAGAAAAGGACTGCTTGGCCCATTCATTCTGCCCAAATGTTCCTTGTCTATTCTTTCTCCACAGACCCTATCTGGTGTCTAGTGACCCTCCCGACTTCCTGCCTACTATCTAATGTACCCCTATGTCTATCCTATGCATACTTGAACCCCCACTGTTTCAGCCTCTACCACTTCTGCTGGCAGTTTGTTCAGGTGTCTACTACCCTTTCAGTGAATAAATATTTCTTCACATCACTCTTGAATTCCCCACTTCAGATTAATTGCATGTCTCTGGTGCTGTGGTCCTTAATACAAGGTAGTTCATGTATCCTCTGTACTGAAGTACAACATCTGTAGTGTATTTTCTTAATCCTATATCCTAAAACATTTTATAAGAATTTAGGCTGTTAAATTGATCCCAGATGAGCTGTATGACTATAAATCATCTTATTTATAGCTCATCAAAATCCAGAAAGTCCATATCCCTGATGGGAACAGGAGCATCATGCATTAATCCTAAAAGTAAGCACAACACTATACTTTTAACTGACAACCCTTAGTGAATTGATTCTACTCTTTAACTTTAATTGATCTATATTAAGCTAAATAAATGAAAACGGACACATTCTTTAGTCTACAATGGAGTAAAAAACCTAGAACTTAAATAATCCTTTGGAGTCATATATAATCACTGCATCACCCATGAAAACCATTTTTAAACTCTATTTTAAGGTCTTCCATTTGGGAATAACCCCCTCTGGTCCCTAAGATCCCATGCCCCATCCCCTGCCTTTTCCCTAGACTTACCTATCTCTCCAGGTACTCCCTGGGCTTCCCCTCATGGCAGGGCCTCCAGGGCGATCCACAAACACCTCAGGATCAAAATGGAGTGGTGGAGAAGCTACCTTGTGTTGGTGGGTGCAGGGCCTGGAGTCATCATGTTTAGGAGTTTAATTGGGCAGAAACCCAATTCCACCTCGTCTGACACCTTTCTCCATTGAATGCTGTTGGAAAGTTGCACCTCCGAGGAAGTACAATTTCACTGCCTACAAATGTAGAGATTACAGTTCCAGCTCCTATGCGTTTCCAGTTTTACCACTGATAATGCTGCAGCAATGGGTGCTTTTACTTGATTGCTTGCCCAGCACTCCAGATGCTGCCTGTGTGTGGATGTCCTGGCAGCATGCACACATACATGGCATGGGCATGCACATGCACTGTGATGTCCAACAACATCCTCCCCTTCCACTATAGGTTTCCCCAGCTTCATTGCCACACAGAATCACATAGGTGGCAGTAGTGCAGTGGGTAGCACCATCCTCCCACCTCAGAAAGCATTTGTTGGGGCACCTAATCCTACTGCCCTGGCTGGTCCCAGTGACCCCGGCTCACTCCTGAACCTGAGCCATGAGCATCGTGAGCGACCACACTGCTGCTGTACTGATGTTCTAGCACAATGAAAACATTTTTAAAGTAGATTACTCCCCTTACACACATCACATAGTACCCTGGCAGAGAAAACAACTAAACTGCTGGCTTACTGGCAAAATGCCTATAAAATGCATTGGCAGTCAGTCAATATAATACTGAAGTGTCTACTTCTGCTGAATCTGATGCTGCATATGGAGTTTTTTGCATGCTATTTGTTGAAAATGTTGCCACCTACTCAGTCACACTCATAGCATAAGCATATAAACCTGTCCATCATGCTCTTGGAAGTTTGTCCAGAAATGGAATGCTATGAGTGATAGATAGCCCTCCATCCTGGAGAATCTTTCTGATGCCATAAAACGTCTTCTGCTGCTTAGATGCGTAACTAAAATCAGGAAATACATTGGTTCTCCAACCATCATGCAGTAAGGGACCATGACTATGTAACAAGCTCAGAACCATGTCTCTCAACCCCATTCAGTCCAGTACCACTAGCACAACACAAGGGAAGTTGCGTTACCTCAAGGTGTTACACAATGAGCCTTTTGGAGATGCAGCTCAGAGCCATCTTTCTCATTTAGTAGTAGCTAGGTGTTTATCAAGCCAGTCTTTCATAAATATTTAAAGATTGTCCCCCTGCCTCACCTCCTTCAGGTAAACCTATCACTCCAATCTCTATTGCCCTCTTTTGAGTCTTCAGTGAGTCCAGTGTGTGTAGTAAAGATGGTGGTTCTCTTTCACCACTTCTGCTGTGGTGCCAGTGGCTGCCTTTTAACCTCCACCACATCAAATTTCACTCCCTCTACTTGCATTTCCAATACTGTCACTCTCCTGTTAATGCTGTCCAAATCAACATTTGTATTTGAGTACCTAGGAACTACCGTGCCTCCTTCTCTCATTTTGGCAACTCCTCCATCTGGTCTGCACCCAGAAACATGGCAGCCACACCACCAGTAGATTTGCTTTGTGTTACATTGCTATTTGAATGATCCTTGTTTTGGCCTGCCCGTACTGTTGTCACAATGCTTATCAACATTAACACTGGAAAACTGTGCTGATTAGCTAGGTGTAAAATACGCTTTGCTTAGCAGAGTCTCCCTGGAATACAAGAACTGAACACTCAAGCAGCCATATTGCTTGAACTTCACAGAGCCCCCCCCCCATGCCAGTGATTTGTTATATGGTTTAGAAGCACTTCAGACAGGAGTGGGGGTACGGCTAACCACTGTTCTCCTGGAAGTTGAAGAAGGCATTAAAGAAGGGGTCAGGCCACTGACCAAAAATATCACAACTGTCATCAGCACAATTTAGTTATACAACATTCTAAAAAACAAATCTGAATTTCAAGGCATCACATTTGTCATTGCTTAGGGTATTTCCATGACAATGGGAGTGTTACCACTTGCAGTTCATCTATGATTGAGGCTTATTCAGGAGCAGAAGTTATAATGGCTTGACTGTGACATCACAGTAATTTCCTCAGCAACAGACTTCATAATTACTCTCAGCAGTAAGTGAACTAGAAATGACAAATATAGTTTTCATGTAGATGTCAATAATAAAGTATTGAATGGTTCACAATTATTTTTTTGGGGAATTTTCTTAATGAAGGTGAACTGATACCCACAACTTTGTTGACCAGAGTCCATTTCTTAAACAATAAGGCGTAACTAGGGGTTAGAGTAACAGTCTGTTAATGACCCCCTAGGGGTATAATGTGGCACGAGATGCAGCCGAGTGCCATATTGCGCCTGGGGTAAATCACTGACTGTTACTCTAACTCCTGGGAGTGCCTTATTGCTATTATACAATAAAGATTTCAAAATATAAGTGTTAGAAGGATATCTGTTGAATGTCTTCCTCATTGAGAAGAGGATTTTTAATAAAATAGTTCATCCACCAACTGCTTAATAATGCTGGTTCAGAATCAGAAATGCATCATTCCAGCCATTCAGCAGTGCTAGAGAATGAAATGCTGACAGGAAGGATTCATGTGCCACAGTGATCAGACTGTACATGACAGTGTAACAGAGATTAATGTAAGGCTGTCGGAATGCTGTCAGCCAATCAGAATGGAGCATTTCTGAAACCTTTCTTATAATAAAGGCAATGTCTTGCTGTAGGGAATAGAACAGGGTAGAAAATTCTTCTTGTATTCTATTTTATTTTCATCTCTTAGGAGTTCCATTTGGTTGTACCTGATTGGTTAACTTATGCCTGCAGAAACAGGGAGCCTCAATCAAGAATTAAATCTGCTAAATGTCTGGTGGAACTGTCTGCTGAGAAAGTTAGAGCAGGATATAGAAAATGACACTGAGTGGGCAGTTATAGGGGTGGCTGTATTTTTGACTGTAGCATGGAAAAGGCTTACAGTGTCTTGTAGACACAGTACCTTCTGAACAACTTAAGAAGAAGGCTTTCTCAGAGACAGTACAAGTCCTGAAAAGCTACTACATGTCCAGAACAAACATTCTGACTCCATGAAAACATTGCTTAGAATCAACATGAAGGGAAGTCAGCAGCAGAATGCATTCCTCAGCTGAGTCAGCCTGGGAGTACCTGTTAGCTTGGACTATGTTTAGAGGCTGTGCTTAGAGACCAGTTATTTATTTATTTATTTGCTTTTGGTAACCGGGTGAGTGCACTAGGCATAGCAATGCCTATTTTCAGGCACGACCCGGGAGAAGACAGTTTAGAGTCACAAAATGAAGCAGACATGTGACGCAGCACATGATTTGGTGGAACACAGTGAGAAATACAGACAGTGGCAACAGCTGGAACAATAAACTCAAAAATCCATACACATTGGAGTATATAGGGGAGTGTTACAGTGGAGGCAAACTGGAGGATATATTTAGGTAATATAAACAACTAGAGTTACACGATGAGTGAAACAGGCATTAGCAACAAAGGTGTATACAAAACAAAGTGCAGTAAGTGCCAGAATGAGGGTAGAATAATAAGAGACAGGGAAGAGTGGGGAGGGAGAGCAAGGGTGGAGAGAGAGAGAGGGGTAAGGGAGGAGATGGGTGGGTAAGGAGGAGGGAGAGATGTAGAGGAGGAAAGTATCAAGGTGAGAGTGGGAGAGTGCTGAAGTTAAGGTGGTTAAAGCAGGTGCATTGACTGATGGATTGAAGGTGTTCCAGGTGCCGAGTTTAAAACTCCATGGGTAGGCGCTCCACGAATGTTTGGAGGTAGCGAGTTCCAGTATTTTGGGGCCATATGAGCAAAGGCGCATGAGCCCATGTTGGTTTTACATCTGGGAATGTGATAGGGGGCTAGGTCAGCAGACCGGAGCTCGTAGGACTGAGGTTGAGAGTGGACCAGACAAGCGAGAGAAGATGGAGTGCCAGTGCGGACTATGTTGTCAATGAGAGACCCAAGGGATTGGAACCAAAGGCCAGAGGGGCAAGGCCAGCCAAGGTCTGAATAGAGTTGGCAATGGTGAGTGAAGCGAGGTGATGCCGAGGCATACCAGCAAATATTGTTATAGGTGGTGTCCCACCTGTGGAGGGAAGATTTGGAGGCGGATAGATATGTGACTGATCCATAAGTTAGGGCGGGGAGTAGAAAGCCTAGAGCCACAGCTAGTCTAGCCGAGGGGGTAAGGGCATAACTGGTACGATAGGCACCATCCAATTTCGCATTTACCAATTTACAGGTATTGGCTATGTGCTGTTCAAAGTTGAGGGATTTGTCCAGAGTGATGCCCAGGTATTTGAAGGATTTGGTACTATTTAGTGAAGAGCTGTTAGTACAGGTGATTTTGAGGGTGTCAGGGTTTGCTTTGAGTTTGGCGGGCGATCCAAAGAGCATAGAATGCGTCTTGCTAATGTTGAGAACAAGTTTATTCTCTATCAGCCATGACTGAATGGATGCAAAGTCAGAGTTAAGAGGATGGTTGACGTCAGGAGGGTTCCTCCCACTGTGATAAATTACCAGGTCATCCGCATAAAGGAGGGTAGAGCAGGTTGAAGCAAGCCGTGGAAGGTCATTTATGAAGATGGAGAAGAGCAAGGGGCCAAGTATGGAACCCTGGGGCACTCCAACTTAGATAGATGAGGGATCAGAAGAGGTGGAATTGAAAACAACAGTCTGCTGTCTACCGGACAGGTAGCTGTCAAACCAGTCTACAACATCAATATAGAAGTCGAGGGAGAGAAGTTTGGAAAGGAGGAGGGTATGGTCTACCAGGTTAAAAGCTTTTGTTAAGTCAATGAAGATAGCACCAGTCAGTAGACCGGAGTCCATGGCAGACAAAATATTACTGGTGAGTTTAAGGATGCAGAGACTGAAATTATGTGCTCCAGGATCAGCCACAGAGCACAGCACACACACAATGGATCTAAAGTCAGCAGTAGCTTTGCATCTGACCCTGTCAATTGAGCCAGCAAAGCAGAATGCCTCCCAGATTAGTAGATCCAGAAGCAAATGATCTGATACCTTTTAATGGACCAACATAGATGTAACAACATGGACAAAGTGCTCTAGCTTTCGGACCCACCAGTCCTTCTTCAGAAGCTAATGGCAGTTGTTTAGAAAATATAATTACATTTTTACAGATACAGAAATAAAAACACAGAAATTAAATTTTTATATCTTTTTCAGATTCCTTAGACACTTCTGGTATATCAAGTTGTTACATTCTCAGTGTATATTGACATCAGTACATATCAGGCTACATTGTCTTAATTCCTTGATGGTCCTCAACTAGAGTTTTTTGTTTGACACTAATACTGTCAATTTATATTTAAATGATCATTTATTAAGTCCTGTCACTACACTAGAGGTTTTTGAAATTTATGGGGCATGATATCTAGCTGGAGAGTACAGCTGGGTGACAGGTCCAGCTAGGTTTATTGTTTACTTCAATCCATGCTTTTTATGTTATTGTATAATTATGTGTGCACTCATTGCTACTATGTAATTCCCATCACCCTTTCCCCCAGGTCATACCAGGAGACGAGCAACTTGTTGTTCAGTGTACCTTACCTGGTGAAACTTTTCAATAAATAAATAAATAAGGTTTTACACATCATACAGTGTGCACTGATGTTTTTAAGACAACTTTACTGGTAATGTTTTGTCTATAATGCATGCATTGAAACTTCTTGGAGTCCTAAGACAATCTTAGTATGTCTTTAATCTGGTTGGGGGTTGCTTTTCAGTAATCACATCCTTATACAAACTGTGACACTCATAGCTTGATTTAAGAGTCATCTGCTCCAGCAGTGTTATCTTATGTCAATTAAATTTATATGCAGTAGCACCATTGACCCTTCTGGCTGAAGGTAGTATGGTACTGTTAAACTTCTCCGACATCATCTTCTGTATTTTTTAAATGAGTATTTTAAACCAATGGGGATTTTTTTCTGTTTTTTCTGCATGATCTAGCTGTTAAAAGTATTGTATTTTCTAAACAACTGCTATTAGCTTCTGAAGAAGGACTGGTTGGTTCGAAAGCTAGAGCACTTTGTTCATGTTGTTACATCTATGTTGGTCCATTAAAAGGTATCAAATAATTTGCTTCTGGATCTATTCTTGCAAGGATCAATACGGCAACTACTAAATCTAGATCCCAAATTAGTAGAAAACCTGTGACTATGCATAGTGCAGTACAGATGGGCAAGAAGGAGATGCCAAGTTTTGCATTGTAGTAGTAGTAGTCATGACCCAGACAGACAAAGAAATGAGAGAGCAGTACTGTATGTTCTGGAATCAGCATCACAAGGACTTAAGAGTCCATCTTGCCTCCTCCCTCCATTTATACAGTAGTGTTTATACCCCAATTTAGTTACTGATATACATCCAAGCTTATCTGCCCTAATATTACCCATATTGTGTGCTCAGAAATCTGTCTAGAAAGGTAAGACACACTGGTAAGTTTTGTTTTGGATAAGAAGATGATATCAGGTCAGCAAATAGCACAGTGACTGGGCAGCTGCGTGCCATGTGGGTAACCCAGATCCACATACCTATCCTGGGACAGCACTGCTGGTCAGTGAGAGGAAGACCTGTGCATCTCTACCACCTCTGGGGTGCTTGGGATTCCACACTGATCTGCTGCACCTTTGTGACCCAGGGTGGTGGTGATGTTAGTGGGGAGCAGTGAGCATCTGGGGAATGAGTTTAGGTGGAGTTGGTTGTGCTCTTAAATACTACTCTTTCCAAGTCTGCCTCCTGGGAGATTAGAAGGACATGGAGGCAGTTGAAAAGGGGGCTAGGGCTGAGAGGATGATGATCCTGCACCACTACCTCCCCAGTTGGGGCAGTTTAGAGACTTTGGGCTCCAAATTTCTTCCTTTCTTCACCTGCCAGATTACTGGAAACTGCTCCCAGCAGAAGCTATAGGGGAGGACCCATCTGATGGGCTAAGCTTCAGGCCTTTCACGCACAGGGATTGGGTACCATGTGCTTGCTGCAGACGATGGCTCTCCAGTGAGAGAGGTTTAGAGGCATGGAAGTCAGCTGAATAAGTACAGGGCCCCAAGAGGCAAAGAACAATAAAAAGCACTTAAAAAGAGGATGTCAGAAGCCTTAAGACATAACTAGACCAGACCCAGAGAAACTTGTTAACTGGTATTGGACAAATCACACGGAACAAATGCAGATGAAATACAAGACCATATTCAAAAAGATGCAAAGTTCAAGAACCCATGTAGAACTTTATGTACTAACCTATGAAGGAGTATTTCGTACCTTTTACTATGCACTTGTTAAAATAAATGGAAGAATAGCTGTAATGGAAACTGGATACAGGAGCACCTCTGAGAATTTGTAAAGAAAAAGTTTCAAAGATGTAAAGTCGCAGCATATCATTTGTGTCTTGAAAATCCTATGCAAAACAGGGCCTAACACTGTTACAATTACTGTAGACTAACAAAACCACATGATTAAACTGGAATGGTAGAAAAAGTCATTGACGGTCCCTGCAAGGTGGAACTGGTTATCAGAATTTGCCTAGACCGATCCTTTCTAAGCAGAGTATCTACAGCTGGCACTAAGTTATGTGAACTCTGTGCTCAAACTCATTATAGCCAGGCATGTGCATGGTTAAGGGAATTAAGGCAAAACTGAAAGTGACCAAAACAATTTCCCCAAAATTTTAGAAGCCTTGACCTCAGGGGCCCAGATAATATTTAGGGCTACAAAATATTTACTGCAAGCTTTTCCGAACCAACATTATTTTCATCTTAATTGTAGTAATGCCATCTGCAGACCAGTTGTCCCCTGCCTCAAAACCAACTATCAAACCAACTGGGTACCTGCAGTCATTGGCTCTCTTTGCCTGATACTACAGTATTATAGAGTCTGATATACTTCCCTACTATGATGTAGTGCACTGCTGTCACTCTATTTATAGTGGGCTTGATTCACTAACACAAATGTTGCCTATTCGCCATGTATCCGAGGCATGTAGGCAACCGCATGGGTGAATGCCGCACAGCAGAGGTCCTGTGGACTCCTGGTGGCATTCACCAAGGGTGCATAAGTGCAGTGCAAGGTGCTTATGCACCCACCTTCTAAGCCCCTCGGGGACGCACATGCTGGGGGTGTGTCTGGGGTGTGCCTGCACTACACGGCACTCACTAGGCCACATAGAGCCAAGCAGAGGGGCACCGAGTACTCCTGCCCAGACTTGGCATAACCTGGTGTGTGTCCCCGTGAATGACGGCCACTGGGCACAGCGGTAACACAAACCTGACCACTGTGTTGCCCCAGCCCACTATGCTACAGGGAAGAGCTGGGACAGTGGCTTGGGTGATTGCCTGAAGGTGTGTCCAGAGTGCCACTATACATGGCTTCTCCCCTACTCCCTGTACCCTCCACAAGGGTGCAAGGGATCCACTCAGTGACTCAGTATGGGCATCTGATTGGCTGCCTGCTCGGGTCCGCCGCTCTGCCCCCAACCACCCATGTGACCATGCACACCATGGGGGCATGGTATCAGACAGGTGCCCCGTGGGTGCTAGTGGTAGTACATACCGCTTACCCTATGCCTGTCTGGGGCTGCATAGGTACGTGTGTGGGGTATGCGCCTCAGGTGCGTATTTCCTGCCCTTAGTGTATCAAGCCCAATATTTGCTATAACAACTCTTCTGGCCAGTTGGTGAGAAACTCTTGACACGGCCTCCTGCAATGTTCACAACTGATGCTGATACTTTGTCATTTCCTACCCTCACTGCTTCCACTCTGTTAGTGCATGCTGTCAGAGCTGCTAGAAGTGCATGGTACTGACAATTTTTTTGCATGTATACCAACATATTGTAAATATGCAATGTGGGAAATAGCTTCTAAAAATTAGAAAGTGGTGAGTGAATCATTCAAAACCGGGAGTACCGTGCTCATTTACTCACCTTATTTGTTGCCCTGCTTGGCCATTTCTTAGACTTTGCTAGAACCAGAGATGCATGTCTGCTAGAAAGTGAGGAAAGCTTTTCTCTTGCAGGCTAAAGTGACAGGGCTATTTCCAGGGTATCTGTACCCAAATATGATGGCAATATTTTTATATGTTTGTAATTATATAGTCACAACTAGCCCGCTGTAAGTACTGGCTGTTATAAAATGAATTGGTTCCTGTACTGTGATAAGCAGATTCTAATCACATACTCTGATTCAAAACCTCTTTACATTTTTTGTCAATTTTCAAATTTTCTCAACACAAACCCATTTTATAGCAGCATTATGATGATAATAATGTACACCAAGGATGTGGTGTATCATGGGATATACTGTACTCACCTCTTAATTGAATGCAGTGTAACAGTTCAGTTGAACACTGTGTGCAGATTTTAAATCAGACCTTGTCAAAAGATAAATTAGCAGACAATTACTAGCAAACTGTGCCTATAGAAACCCTCTGCATGCTACTATCCAGAGGTGACTTACAGAGCTATATATGTGTTTTATAAGCGTGTATGTATATTTGCATGTATGTATGTCTATACATTTGTAAACATGAATACTGTGTATGTTATGCCTTTTGAGTGTATTCTTTAATGTTTTTTCGGGGAGAGAATGTGATAGGAAGTTATGCAGCTCTGATTTTCAAAGGATAGAGAAAAAGACATTCATATCATAAGGTTCTGGTAAACACCCATTTAAACACATTATAAATCATATTAAATATTATAATTAATTTAAAATAATGTTTATTTTACAGAGAAAATAGAGACCCAACCACTTTAAGGAAAATAAAATGTTCCAACTAAATTTAGATTTGAAGAGTATCCTAGTGGTTATAATGGGAGACCCAGATTAAAATCCCACTTGAACCATGTACTTATTGTGTGACCTTGAGGAGAAATTCAAATAATCACCCAGTGCTTCAGTCCATCCAGCTCAACAATAAGAAGAAGTAGGGCTGCAATGCAAATGAAAAGTTACATTTCAGCTGGGCAATACAGGGTAAATAAATTGTTAAAAAATGTCAACTTTATGAAACTTATAGCATGAGGGAGAGAGAGAGAGAGAGAGAGAGACTCTTATGAAAATAAGATGTACTGGAATGCTTACAAATTATAATGGTTCTAAAAAATCGAGTGTATGATTTATAATTAGGTGGTTTTGTTCTCCATGGATGTGGAATTGCTGGTCAGTAACTTCCCTGGGGATGCTTTACCACAATCGTACTTTGGTAGTGCAACTCTGATGCTTTGAAACATCAAAATGTTTTTAAAAGACAGAAAACACTGTAAAAAATTATTTGGCTACCATGGTAACCCAACAGCTTTCCTTTACAACTGGGATACTGTTGGTATACTAGATATTCAGGTATGAATCTTGTGACCACATTGATTAATCATGGACTTCCTCATAAGCATCTCATGTTATAATTCACTTTTGAAACCATGAAACCAGATATATATAGAAAATAAGTTAGTACTGAGAAAACATCATAATACAAGCTACAGTGTAATGCTCTCTTCAGAATATTCCACCCAGTACATACTGCACTGGTAAAAAAAATTACACAGATGGGAGGAGGCAAATGATATACAGGGAGCAATAATGGTACTTCATTGGATAGTGGACATGGCACTGTTTATTTATTTGAATTTTGGTAATTGGGTAGGCCCACTGAGACAGCATGTCCCTTTTTCAGGGGCGACAAGGGGAGGTATAGAGAAACAATACATAACAGCAACAGGTAAGTGCACAAATGCACTTTACAATAGTCTTCAGAACTCAATAAAATATAAAAAAAAATGCATGTACAGAATTTACAAAATTATACAGCATAAGCAAGTGCAGAGGTAACAATTTACAACAGATATTCAAGGTGCAAGGGCAGAGATTTTTTTTTTTTTTTACTGCTGAGGAGAACTGTGTAAATAATTATGACTCATGGAGAGCCTATATAAAAGTCAGGCCACAGAAGGAACTGTTTTATAAGATCGGCTCCTTCTGTTTCAGAATTGTCTAAAGAGTCAAAACCTGTTTCTTCTGGATCAGCTGTACACACTGATGTATCACCATCCTTGTTAGACATTGGGTATTAGCATCTGAAGAGAAATAAAAAAAAAAATCTTGACCATTTAGATTTATCAAATGACTCTATAGTTATGGGGTATGGACTGTTATGATCTGAATCATTGTATTAAAGTGACTTACTTCATTTAGAAAATGTGGTAAGGCATTGTGGCTTGTTTTTTAACTCAACTAAAATATCTTACTGATGACCCCTATGCACGTTTCTCTGCATCACACAATAGCGGATACTGTAATAATGTTATGCTACTGTATGTTAGGTTTCTATTTTCTTAAGCTCCTTTCTGAGACACCCAGAAAGCACAGTATGTAGTGAAACAAATAATAAATACCTAACTACTAAATTTCAATTAAATGCAGTAAAAAAATCTGCAGAACAGTAGATTATGTAGTATTTACATGTGTCCCAGCCAATCAGAAGGCTGAATTTGCCAACACAGTTTTGTGAAAATAGTTAAACATTTTTTGTCTACCCTGTATCTCTATAGAGAATAATTTTGGCTGTTCTTAATAACTGGTTAACTTGATGTCTACGGAAAGAATGCTGTATACTGAAGTTGACCTTGCTATAGAAGGACAGCTAAAAGAGGAAATCTTGTGTGTTTTTCTTTTGTGCTTTGACACTTAACTGTTCCAGTAAAAACATTATCGTGTGCAAGATGCTGGATTTCAAACCTGAAATGTATTACATCAGCTAAGCATTTAATTTGTGTTTCATACCATGCAAACGTGGATCCCCCAGTATTGTTACTGTCTGACTAAGAGTACATGTTCACATTTGTGTCTGTTTTCTCCGCTGTGTCTTGGACGGGTGTGAGCCTCCAGTGCTGACTTGATTTTTCTGGTCTTCACTAATAGGAATTTTCCTTTCAGAGGCTAGACAGCATTTGGTGTCCTCTGCTCTGAGTGCACTGCTTTTTTTTTTTTATAGGCAACTCCACACCCATTTGTAGTTACCAATTACAGACACATTTTTGGCATTGTGGAAGGGTAAGGTTCCAACACGTTTTTAATCTTCAACTCCCACCTCATTAAGGTCTGATTTATTAGTTTCAGCTGCATGCAGGTATTTCTGGGTATTATACTGTGCCTCAGTTTTTGAACTTATTATTTTTGGTTATGGTGGGGAGAGGGGTCAAATGGTATATAAACATTCAAATAAAAGTGCTGTTCAAAAAAAGGTTTGCAGTGAAACTTTGAAGCCCTTATTAGGCTGCAAGGCCTCTTACATAGTCCATAGTTCATCATTTTTTTTTGTCTGGGTAAGCTGGAGAAGTCTTTGTGCTGAATGTGTTCAGATGACAGAGATGATGGAATCATCTATTTCAGTTGTTTCGCAGTTGACCATTTTTATATGTTTTTTGTAGTAATTAAACAAGATGACCTCTGGACCACAAGGGATACCGTTTTGCTCACTTTTTGAAGCAGGAAGCAGAATTCTGACCATCACAGTGTCAAATTATAAAGCTACTTTAGGTGCAATGCAGTATGTTATCTACTATACAGTGTTGGAATGTCCATGCTACTTTTGTATATACTAATTGCAAAAGGAGCCTGTGATTTTAAATTTAAATAAAACATATGCTGTAGATACTTAGTGTAGCCTAGTGGTTAGACTACATAGCTGTGAACCAGGAGATCCAGGATCAAATGCCATTGGAGGCTGATTCACTGTACGACCTTGAGCAGGTCAGTTGAGTTCATTTTATTCAGTCATCCCAGCTGTGAAATGGGTAAAAGAAAATCCCCACTGTAAACAAGATGTTACATCTTCACCTGGCAACCCTCCTGGGTAAATTAAAAGTTGAAAAATAGCAGACTGCAACATGAGTGTAAAGACAACAAAAGATATCTACACACCAATGTATGTTACATAATAAGGCAGCAACATGTAGGTTTTACAGTTGTCACAGTTGAGAACCTTTGTTTTAACTGATTATAATCTTCCAACACTTTTGCAGGGGTTGATAGAGACAAGAGTGAAATGTTTGCAACAGAATCAAACAGCAGTATTTGTTAGCAGAAAAAATGTCATCATAGTAATAATGAATTTCTGGCAAAAACATCAATAGATCCATCTTTCTTTTCATTGTATTTTCCTCCTGAACAGAGATGGAGTTTCCCAGTTTTCAAAAGTCCCTGTTCTCTGGTCATGCTTATTATGAATAAATATATTTCATTGCAAAAAACTTTGTTAATGCCGGAGTTAGGGTAAAGCCACAAAAGTATGAAAATGCAGTGTTAGGGATTCCAACCCTAACACCCCAGCACCATCCTGCAGACACCAAACCAGGTGTGGGCTGTGTGTTAGGGTTCTCAAGCTGCCTGCAAGGTGTGTTTTTTTTGTGTGTGTGTGTGTGTGTGTATGTATGTGTGTGTGTGTATATCTCTCTCTATATATCTACATATATAGATATATATATTTAGATATTTGGTGTGGCTCTGTGCTATTTACCATAAAAAATGTGTGCTTACACCCTCCTGTTTCATCAAAAGTATGTATCTAGTAAAGTCAAAAAGTAACCTCAAAAGAAGGTATTTTTTAAAGACTACTAGTGGCAGCCATCATTACTAACTTGAGTCATTAATTATAACATTAGTAATAAAAGCTGTTTAAAAAAATATTTTTTTATTCAAATTCTTTATTGGTTTTATAAAAAGAAGAAAATGGTTACAGCATGTGGTAGAATATTGGGAGAGATTCCCACCTGTGAAGGTCCTGTTGGAGAGTAACCACTAGGACATCAAGATTCAACTTCCTGGTATACAAAGGATCAGTAGTTAAGAATGTACCCAAATACTTGAATGAGTGGGGGGACCATTTAATATCGTATTAGCTAAAGTCGGCTCTGTGGGTAAAGTGATTTAAGGGGAAAATTTCAGTTTTGGTGAGATTAAGTTTATAGTTGGAGAGGTGGCCATATTGGGTCACTACTTCCAGTAGGTATTTCACAGAAGTTACAGGGTGTTGTAAGTGAAGAAGAATGTCATTTGTATAAGCAGAGAAAGTAATAGTGTGATTAAGCACTGAGATCTCTTGTATTTGGGGTGACAATTTAATGTGGCATAAGAGGGGTTCCAAATAAAGATTAAAAAGGAAGGGCGATGGGGGACAGCCCTGTCTTGTGTCTGTATAAAGAGGGAACTGGGGAGGGACTCCATTGCAATAAATCCTGGCTGAGGGTGAGGAGTAGATAGCCTGGATCCACCAGATGAAGAGAGAGGGGAACCCCATTTTTCGTAATGTCAGCCAATGAAATTCCCAGTCCACTCTATCAAAAGCCTTCTTAGCATCTAGCGAGATTAAGGCCATTAGGATCTGAGAAAAGTGGGCTATCTGGAAGATATGGGTAAGTTTTCTAAGATGATCCACGGAGGACCACCCTGGGATGAAACCCACTTGCTCCAGACTCAGAAGATAAGTCCAGACCTTCCTAGTATGCAGAGCAAGTATCTTGGTCAAGATCTTAATATCATAATTTAGAAGGGAAATCAGTTGGCAACTGGCCAGGGATGTGTGGGGGTTTATCAGGCTTGAGAAGAAGAATTATAGTAGTTTCTAAAAGTGATGGATTAAGGAGGTCAGCATTAAGCAAGTATTTGTATAGCTTAAGCAAAAGGGGGCTAAATCTTTAATGAAGGTTTTATAGAAGTTAGAGGGTAAACCACCAGGGCTGGGTGCTTTATCCAGGGCTAACTCTTGGATTGCATCTTCCACATCCTTCAGAGTAGTTGGGGCTGACAGGGAAAGCTGCTGATGGTCGGCTAAACAGGGAAGTGCAAGAGACTCTAGGTAAAACTCTGTATCCGGGGTGGGTTGCTGGAGAAGGTATTTTGCCATACAGGGAACAGTAAAAATGTTCAAAAACCAGGGCAATGTCTCTGGGAGCTGTTTTGGTGGTGCTGTCTGAAGTCAGAATGGAGAGTATAAGCCTGGAGCTTTCCAATTTACAGAGACGGCGAGCTAAGAGTCTGCAGGCCATTTTCCCTTTTTCTATATAGTTAGCCTTTGTTTTCAGGAGGGCATACTCTTCCTTTTCTCTCAGCAAGTCTGCACATTTATTCCTGAGGTCAATAAGTTCCAATAAGGAATCAGAAGAAGTGGAGGGATGATAAATAAAGCTCGGCTGCCCTTATTCGAGATAAAAGAGACAGAGCCTCCCTTTCCCTCTGTTTCTTCCTTCTCAAGGCTAACTTGTTAACCTCTCTGCGAAGGTAGCATTTAAGTGCACACCATACAAATTCTTCGCTATGTACTGAGCCCCTATTAGTGTCCATAAATGCTTGAATAGAAGATTGGATCCTGAAGACAGTGGTTTTGTCTTTTAATAGTTGGGTGTTTAGCGTCCGTGATTTATCTTTTTGCATATCCGGGTCAGGGGAGAGAACCACCAAGGCCATCGAGTGGTCAGAGAGTACTATTGGCTCAATTCTGGCCTGACATAGGCCTGCCAGGAGATGAATACTAGTTAGAACGTAGTCCAGTCTGGACCAAGATTGGTGGATGGCAGAGTGAAAGGAGAAAAGTCGATGGGATGGGTTAAGCAGGTGCCGTGGATCACAGAGCCCAAGTGTATCCATGAAATCATTTAGTGCTCTTTGAGGCGCCGAAGGGGGTTTTAGTGGTCGGTGTGTCCTATCCAAATCCTAAGTAGGGGGAATATTCCAGTCCCCTCCATGATTAGAGAGGTAGGTAGGAAGGAGGCAATTTTGCTGGTGAGGTCCATAAGAAATAGTGGGTCACCTTCTGCCGGCCCATATATTGAACCCAGTACCACTGTTGTGCCCAGCAGAGAGCCCTTGAACAGGATGTACCTGCCATTGGGGTCTACAGCAGAGGTGTCTGCCTGGAAGGGAATCATGTTTGTAATTAGGATGGTTACCCCCCTGCTCAAGGAGGAGTCTCCTGAGGCAAAAAATTGGGATATTCCCTGCCTACACAGCCAAACGGCTTCTTTTGCCAGCAGATGAGTTTCTTGTAATAGAATAATTCTGACATTAAGTAGGGCACAATGCTTCAGTACTTGCTATCTTTTCATTGGGTCTCTTACTCCCCTGACAATTCACATAACAATTTCACAGGAGGTAATAGCCATTCCTGAGGGTTAGCCAAGTAAACAACTTGAAACAATAGGTAGATAGTGACCAACTGCAGGGCACACCCCAACCCGCCCTCCTCCTTCCCAACCCTCCCAACACATTAGTAGCGTCCATAAGGAACAAGAACAAGAGTAAGCTAACATCTTGAACTATGACAGAGAATATGCATGGCCTCATACCCCCCCACACCCAGATATCCACCCCTAAAGGATTCCATAGATGAGAGCCAGCAGATCATATAGGCTGTAATGCTGTTAAACCTCCCTTCCCCCAAAACCCGAGCAACAAAAACTAGGAAACCCCAACAACTATATAAATGGGACTTTAATACTATACTGGTAGTACCTAAATAGGGATGAAAGGCAAAAGAAGTCCAGCCCCATACGGCTTCCCCTCCTAATATCAGAATCCACAAACTGAAGTAAAAGCTATAATGAAAAGGTAGGAAGGCCCCCCCCCATCATTCAGCATGCAATGCAGCTTTATCAGGAGCCTGCATAATCTGGAACACCCCGTCCCCCTTCCCCCCTTCCAGGTATGAACTGATAAGCAGGGTTGAGGCCCCTGCTAACTTAAGATGTAAAGACCTGTCCCCATCCATAACCCATTGGGCCAAAAAAAAAAAGGCCCCTAATATGCACCGGGTTTGGAAGCATGTTATGGGTGGGGACCCTGAGACTGTTAAGAGCAGGCACCATGCCACTGGATTGTGGACTTTATTAGGCTTAGATTAGGCACAGACTGTTAATAGTCTTCAGTAGCCTTTTAGGTGCAGAAAAAAGGGGGCTAGTGGCCTAGGACTCGACAGGGAGGTCTGCAAGTAGACCAGGGGCTGTGTGATAAGAAAATTCAGGGGACCATTAAATATAAGAAGCATCACCAACTAGCACCATATGCTGGGAGCTATATAAAAAAGGGAAGAAGATTAGCTACATATACCCTCCATTCATAAAGATCTCAGTTTCGAGGTCACAGAAGGCAGAAATTAACATGCAATACCTGAGGTGGAAAGCCTAGTGCTTCTTGATGCTAACCCCGGGGGATGTTACCCAGGGGAAGGATAAGGCTGCTGGACCAGAACTGGTCTGTCCAGGAGAACAACCCTAGGAAACTCCCCCTGGAGTACAGTTCCTACCAGTGATAGAGGGCCCCCCTTCAACAGCAGGTTCTCCTGGATGAGGCCTACAGGGCCCAGTAGTGAAGAGAAGCCGGAGACCGGTACCCCACTCCCCCCGACAGCACCACTCACAACCCGAACCCAAAAGAAGCAAGACAAAAACAGGTAGTCTGCCACAATTAAGAGTCTAACATTAGAGATTATTAAGCATTTGGTAGAAATATCCATACAACAGTCTGCTCACAGTCAACCAGTTTTAAAGAGGTCAGGCAGCTTGGTGGACAGTTCTGATGAGGCCTGGGTTGGGGAATCACATGAAAGCCAGGAGCCGTTGAGGGATACTTGTAGCCTCGCTGGGTAAAGCATTCTAAAGGGGATACCAGCTGCTATTAATTTGCTGACAGTGGGATGAAAAGCGGAGCGCTTCTGGTGGGTCTCGTAGGGGAGATCCTGTGTGATACGGAGCTTAGAGCCTTCCCAGGTGATTGCTTGGAGGTCTCACACTTTGGATAGCACATGTTGTTTTTCAATGAAACTGAGGAATTTTAAGATAATTGGTCATGGTGCAGTTCCTGGTTGTGGTTTGGGTCTGAGAGACCGGTGAGCCCTTTCAATCTGGTATGAGGGGTTGAGAGGTGAAGGGCCTACTGCCTTCAGGAGGAACTTTTGCAGGAATGCGATGGTGTTCAGTCCCTCTTCAGATTCTGGTAGTTCTATAATGAGGATATTGTTTCGCCGGGTTCTCCCCTCGAGAGCCCCCGTTTTTAATTGGAGCTTCTGGAGTTGCTGGTGGAGGTGGGCAATCTCAGGGTCAACTTTGTCTTTCCATTTTTCCAGAGAGGAAGAGCGGGCCTCCGAGTCTCCTACTCGTCTGTGCAGATCAGCTAACTCCCCTCTGATGGACTTAAGCTCAGAGGAGATTTCTGATAAGGTTTCTTTGAAGAGTAGGAGTTCTTGAAGAAATCAATCTTCTGTGAGAGGGATTGATTGAGAAGCTGCAGAATTAGTTTTCTCGGCAACCAAGCTTTGTGCTTTGGACTTCTTGGGTGTTTTCTCGGGTGATGGAGGCGACGTATGCTTCAAGGGGACCTGCCTCTTATCAGCATCCATCGCGGCAGTTGTGAGCCAAATGCGATGCAGAAAACACAAAGGACGATTGCTGAAGGCAGGTCCTCACTGCCGATGAACATATTTCTGTTGAAACCCTATTATATTAGGGCAAATTAGATGAATTTGAGAGGAAAGGACAGGAGCTCCAGATCTTTGCTGCTACTAGGCTGCTTGCATGACGTGACTCCTCTTAAAAATATTTGTGAGAAATAAAAATATACTGATGATGAATCACATTATGTCACAAATATATGAATGGTAAAAGTAACTATGATGAATAGTTTTGCTGACTAACAAATCTTGCTGCTTCAAGTTGCAAAGTAGTTAGTTTCTAAATAAATAATGTGTAGCATCATCAAAATTCAGCAAAAGTAAACAAATAAAATTATAACTTTTTTGTAACCATCATGTAATTTTATGTATCAGTATACAAAAATAGTATAAATGCAACTTAGTGATATAAAAAATAATATCTGTACAATGTGTTTGCCATGTTATAACTGTGTCACACCTTACAAAATAGGTATAAATAATATACTCAAAAAGCAGTTTTAAATAGCACTGATCATATATACACATTTTATGCAATAGGTGGGGACATAAATGCTGTGTGATAAATCTATGTATCTGAACTATTATGTGTATAAATGTGAAATCTCACATTTATACACATAGAAGACACATCACCCCCCCCACCTGCCAGCCAGCACTACTTCACAACTGTCATTTCATTTTCATCATCCCTCTGATCTACAGGCAAAAACAGCCACCGTGCTATACAGCACATCCTTACAAAACAGAAGCCTGTCATATTCCCACAAACTATGTAACAGTACCAGAAGGTTAAGCTTTTTAGTTTACTTCCCCACCCTGATTCTCCTGTTTTTTTCCCCACTATCTCCAGACTGCCAACTCTCTCAGTTGCCCACTCCACAGACCTTCTGCTGGTATCAATCAATCAATCAATCAATCAATCAAAAACTTTATTTAACCAGGCATAACTCCATTGAGCAAGCTCATTTTCAAAGTGGTCCTGGACACATACAAATGATTCACATGACGGTACAGTACAGTATACAAAAAAGAAGGAAGGAAAACAAAAAATAGTAGACAATGAACATAAGCAAGGCTAACACAGGCCTTAAATTAATAGAGCTAATACATTTGTAACCTATTGCGTAAGTTAAACCAAGCCCAAAGATACTAGGGCTAGTGCTATCATAATTATTTGGTGGTTGTTCACAGATGAGGCTTGAGGGAGGTAGAGGTAAAGAGTGAGAGGTAAAGAGGACAGGACGGTGGGTATGGTAAGATGAACGGCTAGTGCAAATAGTTGGTGATTCACAGCTGGGGCATGAGTGAGGGAGGAGATAGGCGAGTGAGGATATTTAAGACCGGGTGGTATGATATGGTAGGGGGAAAAGGGTACGAGAAGAGTTGAGGTTCACTAGGAGGGAACTGCGAGTTTCTGGAGAGTCGAAGGGTACAGCAAGTGAATAGTGTCACACTGGTCATCTGTAACAGATGCAGATTTCTTTAAGGTACTTTGTAATCAATGTCTTGAAGGTGAAGGGGCCGGGGAGGGTTGACAGCTTCAGTGACTTTTGCATAGTGTTCCAAATGGAAGGGAGGGAGAAGCTGATAGCAGATAAACCATGTGATGACCGTTCTCTGGGTGTTTGAAAGCACATTAACGAGAACCTTCTCATCCCATACAACCCCTTGGCATGCTCAAATAGGCTCGAGATGTACGCTGGTAACTTGTCGGACGAGGCCCTATGTATCCAAATGAGGGCATTTCTTTTCCTCCTTATGGTAAGCGAGGTCCATCCCAATTCTTGGTACAGCAGACAATAATGGGTGCATAGAGGCAGGGCAAGAATGAACCGAAGGGCCCTGTGATAGAGAGTGCAAGGTTAAGGAGTACGGTAGGAGAGCAGTTAATGTAGAGGGAGTCAGCATAATCCAATAGGGGTAGGAATGTAGATTGTACTATTTTCATTCTGGCATCAGTGGTAAGAAGGTGTTTAATGTGGAAGAGAATACCTAAGTCTTGTCTTAGTTTTTTCGATAATTCGTTCAAATGGCAAAGGAAATTAAGCTTATTGTCAAGCCAGAATCCTAGGTATTTAAAGGTGGCAATGGTTTCCAAGGGCTCACCTAGCAAAGTTAGAATCTGCAGGTTGCATATAGGCCCTGAGGCGACGCTTGGAGAGAGGAACATAGCTTTAGTTTTTTTGGCATTAAGCAGTAGCTTGTGCTTCAAAAGATTATGTTGGAGGGAGATGAAATCTTGCTGTAGGTCCTCACGGGCCATGCCTAGTGAAGAATTAACAATGTACAGGACTGTATCATCTGCAAATAACTGCACTTTAGCTGTGCGCAGATGCGAGTCGAGGTTATTGATATAGATAGCAAATAGGATTGGACCTAAGATAGAGCCTTGAGGGACACCTCTTGGTAATATTTTCAGAGGGGACAGGTCTCCCGCAGCTTTGACTCATTGTTGTCTATTAGTAAGGTAGCTGGTGAACCACTTAATGGCATGGTTGTCAAGACCTATATTACTTAATGTGTTAAGCATAATGTTGTGGTACATAGTGTCGAATGCCTTACTAAGGTTGAGGAAGAGTGCGAATACGTGCTCCTTGGCGTCCAGAGCAGTTTGTCAGTTGGTGATTACTTTTGCAAGGGTGGACACTGTGCCATGCTTGGCTCTGAAGCCCAACTGAACAGCATTTAACAGTTTATGTGAGTCCAGATGCTCCCAGATTTGGGTGTCAATGATTTTTTCCCAATCATTTTGAAAGGGAGGATAGTATAGAAATAGGCCAGTAGTTGTTCAGGTCGCTGGGGTCCCCGGATTTGAACAAAGGGATGATGTGAACAGTTTTCAACGATAAGGGTAGCTCCCCCTGAGATAGGGAGATGTTGAATAAATGAGTGATGGGGGCAGTAGGAAAGTGATGACCAAGTTTTAGGAAAAAAAGGTTCGATAAGATCAGCACCAGCACTTATTTTAGTATCTAAGGACAATAGGAGGGTCTCTACTTGCTTAAAGGATATAGGATGGAAGCGGAAGGAGGAGAGGGTAGCTCTGTTTGGCAAAGGTGATTGGCCTAGTGATATCAGTGTCATCCCCCTCTTGGATGATCTTAGTTAAGGGAGAGGTGTCAAATGCCAGCCCCTCCGTGGCAAAGTGTTCATTCAGTTGATTAAGTACATCCACTCTGTCCATGTAAATGGTGTCTCCGGACTGTAGTTTAGTTGGAAGAGAGGCATCTGAGGTATGGCCCTCAACCTCTTTGAAAATACTCCAGAATTTGGTGGCATTGTTTTTGTTGCCTTCCAGGGCTGATTGGAAGAATCTAACCTTTTCGGTCCTAATGAGTTTGGTACATGCGTTTTGGGATACCCGGAAGGTAGCATGTCAATATGGCAAAAGCACAAAGGTGAAAGTTAAAAAGGTACTGGCTTTACAGTGAATGGAATGACAGCGATGTTCACATTCCCCCCTCCTTGAGGCACTATGATCTTGGAATTGGTATCCATTGAAAGGGGAGTGTGGGTGGGGTAGCCTCCTGCAAATATAACAGTCACCTTCTTTCTGTTTGCTATAAAGCTGGCACCATTTTAATTTTCGTTGTTGTGCTTTCGCTGACATGACATGGAACCCCTCCCACTCCTGTTCACCCAGCAGTGAATCATCTCGACGTTAATAAACAAGTAGAAATTCATTCAAAAAGAGATCACATTCTTATTCAGTAGTTTAAAAAACATACTTAATTTCACATTTCTTTTTTGAACTACAGTGTTTACGCTTCCACCCCCCCCACTCTCTACTCCAGTTCTGCTCTGCTCTCTCCCTCCAGCCACACCTCTCTTACTGCCGACTGCATTAAATCAATTTAACTTTGCACTCCCGGAATGAAAAACAGTACCTTTATTTTATTTTTTTAAGTAAACCTTTTTCTGAGACACTCTGAATCCACTTGTTCTCGAACTGCTGGCACTCTCTGCTTGCCTTCTTGTTCTGCTTGATCTCTTCCACCTTGCTCCTCAGCGGTCTCATGCTATGCACAAAAGACAGGAGCAGCCAGATAAAAACAAAATCTTATATTTTAAAATCACATTAAAAGAACCACAATGCATTACCTTCTAGTGGCAACTCAGCTTACTTGCTAAGTGAGACTCAGAGCTACCATTTTTTTTTAAACTCTCCAGCCCACCCGCTAGCAACTAACAGCCAATCAACTCATAAGATGCAGTCATGGCTTCCCTAGCTATGACGTTACTGTCTCTAGAAACCACCTGAGACTGAGCAAAGATACCACAGCAAAAAATAATCCTACTTATTTTATAAAAAAAAAAACACACAACTTGAAGGAAAAAAATTAAAAAAGAAACATTTCTTTAAATCCATTTCTATTGCATAAATGGAATATGCAATGGGAAACTTGTAGAACAAATGATTTATCTGCACTTGAGCAGTTTGACCTTGGACACCGCCCTCATGGCTTACGCCACTCATGAGGTTACCCAAGGTCAAACTGCTCTTGCGCAGAGTAAAGGCCGATGGCACATTCATAAGGCAGAAAAAACAGGCAGACTTCATGGGCCTTGCGGTCCTTATCTGCCGTCAACTCTATGTTTCTATGTTTCATACAGTAAATCATTTATTCCAATCATTTCCATTGCATATTCCATATATATATATATATATATATATATATATACAAATAAATTAGCAGAAAACTTTGTTAATGCATCACGTTAGGGGCTAAAGTGACAAAGCAGGAAATGTGGCATTAGGGTTTACAACCCTAGCACCCACCCCCCCACCCTGCACAGACCAAGAGGTATTGGGGTATTGCATTGGAATCATCAGCCCTAACACCCACACCATTCTCCAATACTATACCCACTCAGCTTATTTCCTAATGAAATGGGGTGAGCGTTAGGGTTGATGGCCCCAATGCCACCCCCAAATGCCTCTTGGTCTATGCGAGGGGGGGTGGTAGGGTTGGATTTCACATTTCCCTACTTTTGTTGCTTTAACCCTAAATGATGCATTAATGAAGTTTTTTACAATTTATTTTTCTTACTTTTGAAATAGTATACTCATGTCCTAATTTGCTTGCCCTGCTCTCCCATTCCTCCATAGATGCGTGTATGTATGTAGCTGTGGAAGCACAGGGTCCTCTGGGCTCTGTGCTTCCATTTATAGGACAAGAGTGATGAAATTGTAAGCATAGCCATGTTATTACCCCACCTGATGTACCCAGTACAGAAAATATTCAAATCCCCACCAAAACATAATTCTGTGCAACTGCAATGCCATTCTGCGCCACAGGTGTGAAAACACATTTTGGCCAGGATTTGAAAAATGACAGCTGTGACATACATTTGATGGGGTAATAACAAGTCTATGTTGACAGTTTGCTGTCAAAATATTTTAAGTTTCCAAAGTTACGAATGTGCATAGTGAAATTGCAACAAATGGTCATAACTCAGCCATTTGTTGACATTTTGACCCCAAATTTTCAACATGGCCTTTTGGAGACCGTACTTCATGAACAATATAACTGTCAATATGCAAATCCTGCCCAAAAGGTGACTTAGCGCAGCGACCACAAAATCACCTTTCAGGCAGGACCACATTGTCAGCATAGCCATCTTATTACCCCACCTCATGCACCTAGTACTGAAAATTTTCAAATCCCTTGCCAAACATAATTCTGTGCAACTGCAACACCATTCTATGCCAAAGGTTCAAAAACACTTTTTGGCCAGGATTTGAAAACTGACAGCTATGACATACATGAGGTGGGGTAATAATATGGCTATGTTGAAAATCTGAGGTCAAAGTATTGAAAATTTCCAAAGTTACAAGTGTGTGTAGTAAAATTGCAATAAATGGTCATAACTTTGGCATTTTTTCATATTTTGACCCCAAATTTTCAACATAGTCTTCTTATGACTTCATCTCATAAACACCATAGCTGAAAATGTTCAAATCTGTGGCAAAATGCCATTCCATGCCACAGATGTGAAAACATGTTTCAGACATGATGTGAAAAATGACAACTGTATGGTTCATGAGGTGGTGTGAAAAAATTGGCTATGTTGAAAATTTGGAGTCAAAATATTGAAAATTACCAAAGTTATGAGCGTGCATAGAAAATTTTCAGCAAATACAAATAACTCAGCAATTTTTAGGAATGTTTTTACCAGATCTTCACTATGGCCTTTTTGGGATCCCACCTCATGAACACTGGTGGTGAGATTTCATTATTTGGTCCCAAAAGGTGATTTTGTGACGTGATTATAAAATCACCTTCTGGGCCCAATTAACAAAATGACAGTGACAGTGTTCATTAGGTGGGGTCCCAAAAAGGCTATGTTGAAAATTTGGTAAAAAAAGTCCTACAAATTTCAAAGTTATGAACATAAGTTCAAAATGCCATTGAAATAAATTATACAGCACTTACTTTCATTTCTCAGTTCATGGCTTTGAAGAGTGCAGACATATCCCAGTCCACAGAAGATGACAGCCTACAACCTCTGGTGGTAAGTATAGGTTACGGGGTGTGTGGGGTGGTTGGTGCTCAGTGGGAGGGTCGGGATGGGAGAGGGGATGACGGGATGATGAAGAACTGTTTTTTTTTCAGGTAAAAAAAGATGTTGGGGAACTGTTTTCTTTTTTACAGGGACAAGTACAATAAATATTTAGGGACACTGAGGGTGGGCTCCCCAGTGTCACACTCTTCTTGGGGGGGGCTTGTAATGCTGACATGAGCATTGGGCCCCCTGATGTTAGCATAATAAATGAAAAAAACAGGCTGTGGGGCGGTGGGAGGGATGGCGATCAGGGGTTGGGGGTGCCACTAGACACCAGGGATATCGACTGGAGGATGGAGGATGCCACTAGACACCAGGGACAATGATCAGAGGGTGGGGTGCCACTAGACACCAGAGACAGTGATTGGTGGGTGGGAGGGTGCCACTAGACACCAGGGAAAAGGGTAGGTCACAGCTGAATTTGCAGCCATCTGCATGAGTCCCATCTGTGGCTGTAGAAGTCAAACAAATCCTGCTGTTCTCATACAGAGAATGCGGGGAAGCACTCCTCTCACTAATCTGGGCACCCTGGGATTTTGGGTGGCCAGTAAACATATATGTGGGCACAATATTTAAAAACAAACATCAGAATCTAGCTAAACTGGTCCTGTTTAGCTAGGTTCTGATGTTTGTTTCTTGAAATCACAGCATTTTTGTGTTTTTTTTTCCATGGTTGTCAGTTCACAGAAAAAATGAACAAGGTGGTGGTTAGCATGGCACTAAAAATGTGTGGTGCTCTGCCAACTCAGTGGCATGAAAGCAAAAAGGAGGATTTGTGGCAACACATTTTTACTTTTGTGGAGAAACATTATCTCAAAACTCTACTATGCATGCACACGTCGGAAAACTGTAAAATTTAAAGCCTTATAACTCTGGAACCCTTTAATATTGTTCCACCAGACCTATCAAAGGCACTACCTTGGGACATAACACATGTCCCCTGAAAGTTTGGGGCAACAATTCCTTTCACAGGACAGGAAAAAAATTAGTTTTTTTTTCTTAAAATGACACATGTATATCTCAGAAACCACACAATCTGCCATCACAATAATTTCCACATAGCAAGACTTTGACTACTAAACAATACATACAAAATGTCAGCTCATTTTGTCAAAGGGAGCCAAAGATATTAATGTCCAAAATCTGAGGTTTAACATTAAACATGCTACTCAACCCTAACTATAGGAACGCTATTGGGCCCCTGTAAAAAAAAAAAAATATATATACTTTGAAAAAAACTCCATTAATGCACCATTTAGGGTTAAGATTACAACGACAAAAGTTGGGAAGTTTGATGTTAGGGTTTCCAGCCCTAAAGCCCCCACTACACCTGAAGCAAAACAGGGTTGGAGTCTTCCTTGGGTTGTCAACTCTAAAGCTCACCCCATTGTACACACTCCTGAAACATACATACACTCCTGTGTCTATCACATCTGAATGGTCTTGCTACCGCAGTGGGTAAGCTTTAGGCTTGACATCTCCAAGGAAGAATCCACCCCTGATTTGCTTCAGGTGTGTGTGTGTGTGTGTGTGTGTCAGGGGGTTAGGGTTGGACACCCTAAAATCACATTTCCCTGCTTTTGTCATTGTAGTCTTAACCCTAAATGGTGCATTAACAGAGTTTGTGCAAAGAATTTCCTTACTTTTTGAGATAGTATAATCATATTCTTATTTGCCTGTGGGCCTTGCACTCCCATCCCTCCATAAATGCAGACATGTATGTTGCTGTGGAAGGGCCCTCCAGTGTATTTGCAAAAAAACAGCAACCAAATTGTCAGCACAACGTTCTTATTACCCCACCTCGTGAACCCAGTACTGAAAATGTTCATTTCCCACTGAACCATTATACCATGCCACCAGAACATCATTATGTACCACAGGTGTGAAAGCACAGTTTTGGCAGGATTTGAAAAATGACAACTGTCATGTTCATGAGGTGGTTTAAAAAAATTGCTATGTTGAAGTTTTGGTGTAAAAATATTTAAAATTACCAAAGTTACCAGCGAGCATAACAAAATTTAAAAGAATCAAAATAACTTTGTTATTTTACATATTTTGACCCTAGCTTTTCAACATAGCCTTCTTATGACCCCATCTTATGAGCAAGGGTGGTGAAAACGTTCAAATTCCACCTGAAAGGTGATTTCACCAAGTGACCACAAAAATCACGTTTCAAGCTGGATTTGGGCAATTCCACTGATATTGTTCATGAGGTGGGGTCCCAAAAAGGCCATGTTGAAAAGCTGGGCTCAAAATATATGCAAATGGCAAAGTTATGCCACAAAGTTGAAAACTCCATTGAAATACATCGAACTGCACTTACCTTACTTTTTCATATAGGAATCGGCGTTTCCAGCAGCAAGACATGTCTTCGACCAGAGACTGGATCTTCACCCTGGGACCTGTTCAGGTGAATGAGGGTGTGTGGGGAGGGTGGGACTGGTGGCTGCTGAGTGGGAAGTTGGGGTGCGGGAGGTCAAATCAGTGAGGGACCATATACATGTAAAAAAAAAAGACATTGAGGGACTTTTTTTTTATTACAGGCAATATGGTGACTGGAGGGTGGGACAGTGCCACTAGACACTAGGGAAAGAAACATGTAAACAGGGATGGCTATCAGAGGGTGGGGGATGCCACTAGACACCAGGTTAAAAATACAATAATTATGGGGATGGGGATCAGAGGGTGGGAACACCGCTAGACACCAGGGAAATAATAAACAATATGTGGATGGGGATTGGTGGGTGGGGGTGCCACTAGATACCAGGGAAAAAATAATTATGGGGATGGCGATTGGAGGGGGGCACCACTAGACACCAAGGAAATAATAAACAATATGGGGACAGCAGTCGGTGAGTGGGGGAGACACCACTAGACACCAGGGGAAAAAATAAATAATTATGGGGATGGTGATTGGAGGGTGGGGGTGTGCTGCTAGACACCAGAGGAATAATGAACAATATGGGGAAGATGATCAATGGGTGGGGGGGGAGCACCACTAGACACCAGCAACAAAATATAGGATTTGTCCCCCATGAAAAAGGATTGGCCCCAAACAAAAAAGGATTCCTTTTTTGTTTCATACAGCTGGAAAGTGAGTCACAAAAAAGGATTCAAAATGTATTAAAAAACACATTTGGAGGTCATTTTTCCAACACTTAAGTGTAGAATCCACCTAATGGGGTTCTGAGGAGCCAGCTAGATGTGTTGGTATCTCTCCAGGATGTCATTTTAATTTTTTTTTTTTTTTTTAGAAAAAAACAGAAACAAGATGGCAGCAATCAAAAAAATATTTTTCCTAATGAAAAATGATTGGCCCCATACAAAAAAGAATTCCCTTTTAATTTCATACAGCTAGCTTGAAGTGCTTATTGAGCATGCTCAGAACCAATTTTTCAAAATTTCAAAATTATATAACTTTGGAACATATTAATATTTTATCACCAAACAAGCAAAAGGCACATATGTGGGCCAGACCCTTTCTACCCTGAAAATTTCACACCAAAATTCCAAACCCTCTGAGTGCTAGCAAAGTTCAAAGAAATACAGCAAAAACAATAGGAAAAAACACGCAAAAATTCACTTTTTGCACTATCCAGAACTCAGAATCCACATGTCTGACCAGAATAAAACTTGGAACATCCACAGATCTACCATATGAGACCACACATGCAACATATCATGCAAATCTGTAGAACAGTTGTAAAGTTAAAGTGCAAAAATTGGGGTTTAACACTAAACTGCCTACTCAACCCTAAATATAGTGGCACCACTATGATATATATTAGTGTCAACACATATATAATGGCTCAAAAAATACAGCTTTCAAATTATAATTTCAACTATTATAAACTATGATAGCAATTGTTTTTGGAAATGTTAGCAAGATATTAGTGGTTAGTCTGCTTAAGAATAAATATATTATTTTCTGATTTTTTGCTTTCATCACTTAAGGGGAGAAACTCTTGAAAAGAAAGCCTATAGATACTGTAGCCAAACATAATGCATCTAGCTCCTAGAAAACTTCATCTAATCATAAACTACTAGTATATCTTATAAAATAGCCCCTGAGTAAATATTACTTCATATATTAGCAATGTGAGTGTAAAATGTTTTTATAAAGGTCAAATTAGCCTGTACAAATATCACCTGAGTGCTTCACTGGTAGTTGTCTGTATTCAGATAGATTGAAACTGGCTTTCAAACTGCTATATTTTGATTCATTCTTCTCCAGTCACCAGTAGCTTGTCTACTGCATTGTCTTTTGGTGTTTTTTTATTCTTATTCCACTAACCCAAACACACTTTTGGGTGGAAAAATGCCATTAGGTCCTTGCATTTGGCCTCAGGTTGGAGATTCATGCCAACATTCTTTAGAAAAGATGGGCAAGAAACTAAAGAAGAAAGTGGATTACAGAAAGATGAATGTTTGATGAACATTTATTATTTAAAAAATAACTTCTTCATTGTGTGTATAAATGCATATCTTAATTATTTTAATTTAGTGATTTAACCTATTAGAGAAACATGCCTGACATATCTGCATGTTACAAAGCAGTAGTTTTTATGTTCCGGGTTGTGGATGACTAAAACACATTCATGAGCATGTATGTGCTCATTATCTATCCTTTTAGTGGGCAAGGTTTTATGTGTGAAAAACATGGCTCCCTATTAAAGCAATGTGAGGAACACTTTGACTTGAGTTGGCTTTTTAATGAGTACCAAATCATGGATAGGGGGCTCTTTTTTGACAACAGTAATGTACCCCAATAATACACTCCTACCTAATAATGCACCCATCCCCATAAATATGCAAATAAATTGAATCACATGACAAATCCCCCTGCTGCCTAGAAAAGAAAGCAAACTTATTGACACAGTCACAATTCTTGACACATTCACAAAACCACAAAAACAAACAAAACCCCAGAAAGAATATTGGGGATTTCCTTGATGAAATACCATTAGTATCTTCCCCAGTCCAGCAGCTAATATTATATCAAGTGTTATCTACCTCTGTCTGGAAAGATTGGACACCTGAGTTTTGTACAGATAAAGTGTGCAAACTCATTTGAGATAAAAACATTATAGTTGTACGTACTGTAAGCGTACTGATGTACAGTATATCAATGTGATGATAAAACTTAATTTCTATACAGGGCTAAATACGTTAAAGCAAAATAGCTCTGTTTACAAGTGTAATCCTATTGTGGCAAGTTATGAGTTTTGGAAATTGAATCAATTATTAAAACATAACATTATAAACAAAACAGTATGCTTCTGGCTTGCATTACTACAATATAACAATTTTCAGCACTGACACTTATAGGAATTACAGCAATGCTGCACATAATGCAGGACATTCTTAAGGATTAGAGTACATTATAAATTTTAAAGGTCATAAAAAAGCTGTTACTTCTTTGCTATGGAAACATCGAACTTCCTAAATACACTCCATAAACTGAAGGCACTGCAAAAATACTACTTATAAACTGGGTTAGAAATGTCCTGCTTCCTGACTGGCTAAAAAACTTTTGAGCCCATAAGTTAATTTCCCCAAAAACACAGGTTGGTACAGCGGGATTTGGAATTTGGGCAACTCGCATCAGAATTCATATCCCTCTTCACTCATTCCTGATTGCCCTCACAAACATAGCTGCCACCTTTATTTACTGAAAATCCTCAAAAAGGCCCTATAAATTAAACCCTACTTAAATTATTAAAATTAAATTTAAAATGAAGTATTCCTTCCTCTCATTATCACCTTCTTATACACATAAATTAAAAAAATGTGTACCATTCAGTTTTTATTTCTGGCATTTCCTTGATGGCCATGAAAAACTACTTTCCTATCCATACATACCAGCTTGCCAGGGTAATCTTTGCTGCTTATCCTGCCACAGATAAAAAGTTGACTATGTTTCCATAATTTTTCCCTGGGTGTAGTGTTAGATCAGCATAATGCACACCCTGTCCTGTCTTACTGCTTGCATAAACTACCTTCTCTTATGTTTATTCCTTACATAATATAGAGTGACTGATTCTATCCCTTTCTCTGGCAGATACAAACAAGCATTTGTCAATGTTGAATGTTGTCTCGCTGGCATTGGCATTGGTAGTGCCAGAATTAGAGATGCATAATAGGAATGGCAGTGAAGTATTGAAGTGACGCCAACCCAACCGCCACCCTGTAGAGACTGACAGGCATTGGAGTGTGCCTTTGGGTCATCAGGTATAATGCTCATACCATTGTACCTCACCCTACCCTGTAGACACTGACAAGTGTCGTGGTGTGCTTTGGGGTCTTTGGGCTATATACTTACCCCATTCCATAAGAAAATACACTGAGATGGGTGCAGTATAAGAGAATGGGGTGAACTGTGTGGCCGAACAGTGCAAGGCACACCACGATGCCTGTCACTGGCTGCAGGGTGGGGGTGGGGTTGGAATGGTGTGAGCATTACAGCCGATGATCCCAAGTCACATCCCTGATGCCTGTCAGTCTCTACAGGGTGGGGTGCTACAGTTGGGAACCCTAACACCATAGGCGTGTGTTGGTATTTTCACTCCAAATTTCAACATGGGCTTTTTGTGAGCCCACCTTATAAAAAGCAGCACAATCAGTTTGTTAGCTGAAAGGTGGTTTTGCACAGCGGCTATGCCATTTGGTGACACAGGGATGAAAACACATTTTGGGCAGGATGTGGAAAATGACAACTGTATTGTTCATGAGGAGGCATAAAAAAATGGCAACGTTGAAAATCTGGAGTGAAAATATGAAAAATTGGTGACGTCTTGAGCATGCATAGAAACTGCGCAACACACGTCCGTAACCCAGTTATTTTGGGGAGTTTGTTAGGCACATTTTTAACATAGGCACTTTGGGACCTCCTCTCATGAAAAGTGGCACTGTGATTTTGTTAATCTGTCCCAAAAGTTGATTTCCCACAGCAACCACACCATTGTGCCCCACAGGTACGGAAACACATTTTGGGCAGGATGTCAAAAATGACAGTTGTACTGTTCATAAGGAGGTGTGAAAAAATGCCAGTGTTGAAAATCTGGCATGTAAACATTGCAAATTTGCGAAGTTACAAGGGTGCATGGAAACTGCGCAATGCACACTTGTGACACAGTCATTTTATGGACTTTCGGCACCAAATTTTCAGCATTTGCATTTTTGGACCTTTCTCGTGAACAGTGTCACCGTCTTTTCCAAAAACTGTCCTGAAAACTGATTTCATACAGCGACCATGCTATTCTGCGCCGGAAGTGCGAAAACGCATTTCGGCCAGGATATGTAAAATGACAGCTGTACTGTTCATCGGGAGGTATGGAAAAATGCCAATTATGAAAATCTGGAGTGAAAATATTGCAAATTCACGAAGTTATGAGCGTGCGTGGAAACAGCGCAACGCACGCTCGTAAAACAGCAATTTTGGGGATTTTTTTCACCAAATTTACAACATAGGCTTTTTGAGAGCCCCCTCATGAATAGTTGCACTGTCATTTTGTTACTTAGTCCAAAGGTGATTCTGGCGAGTGACCACAAAATCACCTTCAGGACTGAATAACACCATGACAGTGACTGAATTCATGAGGAGGTGTCCCAATAACCCCAAGTTGAAGGTTTGGTACAAAAAATCCAAAAAAATGGCTGAGATATGCACCAAAGTTGAAAAAACCCTATGTATGCCATTATACAGCTTACCAGCATTTCTTCAGTTCGCGGTCGGCTTTGAAGAGTGCAGATGTGTTCCCGGTCCACCGAAGATCGTCGTGCCAGACTCCAGAGGTAATTATGGGGTGAGGGGGTGTGTGGGGAGGCAGGGTGCGCGGAGGGTGAGCCGGGTTATGGGATGGGGAAGGGAGACAGCGAGGACTGTTTCTTTTCACAGGTTTAAAAAACATTGTGGGACTGTTTTATTTTTCAGGGATTTAGCACACTGGGGTGGACTCCCAGCGTGCCACCTAAGTGCTTTTGGGGGGATGCTTTTGAGCAGGGGATTGGGCACCCCCTCGGCACAAAGGAAAGTGGGGGCAAGAGCCGAGGGATTGGGCACCCCCCTCAGCATATAACAAATGGGGGGGAGTGCTTTATGCCAACAGGGAGTGTGCTTCCCCGTCGGCACATACATTGGGGGCAGGGAATACCGACAGGGGGATTGGGCACCCCTGAAGTCGGCATTATGGCTGGCAGTGTGCCGCCATGTTTTTTTCTGTCTCAGCAGGGTAAGCACGCCGGGAGGTCCACTGTGTGTGACGAGCTTTGCTTGCATTGCAGCGGACCTTTTCTTAGATGTGCTCGCCCTCATGGTGTGACAGTCTAAAGTCTTTGATACAGTCCAGATAGATTGCAACCACTCTTTTTAGGTGTAATGATTCAGTGTGGTGGTCCTGCTCCTGTGAATCAGGACTGGGAAAAGATGGAAGCTCTAGTGTCTGAGCTAAGTGGAATGTGATTGACACTTTCGGGGTAAATGATGGAATAGTTTGTAGTGACACCCCATCATTGTGGATGACAAGAAATGGCTCTTTGCAGGAAAAAGCACTTAGTTCACTAATGTATCTTGCAGAACAAATTGCAATCAGGAAAAGAGTCCTGATTGTGGCCCACTATATGTTGATTGGGTGTAGTGACTCAAATGGCTGAGTTGTGAGTGCATCTAGGACAGTGTTGAGATCCTAATGTGCAGTCATTTGCTTGGTCCATGGGTTGATGTGACTGGTGGCTTTTAGGAATCTGTATGGTCCTGGTGCCCACTCCTGTTACCAATGCCTGGACTCTGATGGAGGGGGACTGAGAGCCCCTTGTTCATGCCTTGCTGCAGGAACAATAGAATATGTGAAATGGCTATTGACTGCATGGAGATCTGTCTTTCTGAACACCAGTTCTTAAAGACTGTCTATTGTCTCTTGTATGTTGAAGTGGTAGATGGGCACCTTGACTGAAGCATTGTGGAGACACCTTTAGGTCTGTATCCCTTGTCTAGTAGTCTTTGCCTCTCAGGAGCAGTGCCGTAAGTTGGAGATAGTGAGGATCCAGGTGTCTCATTGGGCCCTGTGTCAGGATGGCTGGCCTGTGAGGCATTGTTCATGGCTTGTTGAGAGCTGTTGCTACTGTTGTGGTGAACCTAGGTCTCCTGGGCCAATGGGATGTTATCAGCACTACCATGGTCTGAGACTACTGCACATTGTTGAGTAAGTGCTGTATCAAAGGCAATGGTGGGAAAAAGAATGCTCTCTAAAAATGCCATTTCTGAGATAATGTGTCCGCTACCTGCGAGTTAGGCTCCTTGAATCTTGAGAAACATATTGGTAACTTGGTGCTCTTCTTGAATGCCATTAGATCAATTTGAAGTGAGCCGCACCAGTTGTTGATCTGACAGAATATTTGTCGGTGAAGTGCCCATTCTCTCGGGGCTGTTGCTTGTCTGCTGAACCAGTCTGTCTGAACATTGAGAGTGCCTGCTAGGCGAATGGCATTGATGGATGTGAGGTTATTTTGAACCCAGTTTAACACCTTTGCTGCCTCTTGGAGCAGACATATGCTCCTTGTCCATCCTTGATGCACAGTGTAGGCCACCACAGCTCTTTTGTTGGATCTGTTTGTGTTTCATCTGCTTGTGAAAGTGTCATTGTGCATGGTATACTGTTCTCATTTCCTGGATATTGATGAGCATTCTGGCCTCTGAATGTGTCCATTTGTCCAGAGCTGGCTGATGTTCAAATGTTACACTCCATTCTGATAAGCTGGCATCCGTGTCTATGAAGAGGTCATGCTCTGTCTGAATCAGTGATCTTTGAGTATGGTGGAGTGAACTGTCCACCACAGCATGGATTTCCTGACTGATGGGCCTAGTGTAACTGTCTTTGTTGGGTTGTTGTTCAGGGGCTCCCCTGCCTGGATAGCCAATGTCTGTAATGGGCACATGTTCCAAAGTGCCCATGGTACCAAATTTATGCATGAGGCCATGAACCCTGGCCTTTGAAGAATCATTAATGTTAGATTCTTGGTCCTGTAGAGTGATATCACCTGTTCCATGTCCGTGGTTGCTTTTTTGGGGGAGGGGTTATTATCCCCATGGCTGTAGTGACTAGTGCACCTAGGTGTTCAGTCTGTTGACTCAGGTTTAAACTGCTCTTGTTGAGGTTTAGGAGCCACCCATGTGCCTGCAGGATCTGCATTACAGTTCTTGTGTGCTGGTGTGACAGCTGCTGAGATATGACCCTGATTAGCTAGTCATCAAGATATTGAAAGCTGCAGATTCCTTGGTGTCTCTGTGACACTGCGATCATGATTGAAACCTTGGTGAACACATTGGGTGCTGATGCAAGCCCAAATGGCAAAGCCTGGTAGTGGTAGTGTTGGCCAAGCATTTTGAATTGAAGGAATTTGTAATGGGTAGGAGGAATCAATATGTCTAGGTAAGCATCCTTCATGTTGATTGAGGTGAGGTAGTCTCCTTTCTGTATTGACCTCACTGTGGAGCATAATGCTTCAAGCTTGACTGTCACGTGCCTGATAAACCGATTTACGCATTTGAGGTCCAGTAGATTCCCTGTTTTCTTCAGTACCATGAAGAAGATTGAATAGATTTCTTGATTGATGTAGTTTGGTGGTACTAGGGCTATAGCTTTCTTTCAGCTTGTCGATTGTTGCTCTCACCGTTTGTATCTTTGAGGGCTGTTGTGACACTGAGGCGACTACCAGTCTGTTGTAGGTGGGCTTCTCTGTGAATTCAATGGAGTAGCCTAGTGATATTACCTCTAGCATCTACTAGTCCATTGTAGTTTGGCTCCATTGGTGTGCAAAATCTAGTAGCCTTGCCTCTATTAGTGAGTCTCACTGAAATCTTTCCAGTAGTTGGATCTGTGGACGGAGGGTGGGGTAGTCACACATAGCTTGCTTTTCCTTGGATGGAGGAGCCAGAGAAGTGGCCTCTGTGTCCTCTTCCTCTGGCTCCACCTTGTTTGTTTGAGAAATAGGCCAGTTTGAATTTATATGATCAGCCCTGTGAGAAGGAATAGCTGTTGTGCCTATTGTCTTGTCGACCCCTGTTGAGGCAAAATCTGCCACTAAAGGACAGAAGATATGTATTACATGTCATCTTGTCCTTTGCCAGGCTTTTGCTGTATTGCTTATGACTGACACATTTTTCTAGACCCTCACCAAACATTACATTTCCTTTGAATGGAAGCTTGTTGAGCATGGTCTTTGAATCATTGTCTGCGTTCCGTAGCTTTAGCCATAGTAGTCTTCTTGCTCGGTTGGAATTGGAAACAGCTGCTGGTCTAGCAGACATTCTTAAAGCATTCTTGGAGGCATCTACTACATGTTTGACTGCCTGGAGAACATACTCAGTTAAGTCTTCTTATTTGCTATGATTTGGCTTTAGACTACACTGCATAAATAAATCACATTTGTAAACATTCTGGAATGAGAGGGTGGTAGGCATTAATTGTGAATGTGGCCAACTCATCAAATTAGAGTTAATGTAAATTAACTTTTTCTGTTTATGGTATTCAGTGGGACTGACCAGGATGTTTCCTGATGTAGTTCGGCATTATCATAATAAATCACGGTATTACCTATTGTACAGCATTGGCTTGTAGTATGTTAAATAGCATTATCAAACTTGTAGTTCAGACAAATTCTGCACTCACCACCGAAGAAAAATAAAGTGGACTACTCAATAAATTCCAATTTAATTTCAAATTTATTTTATTGTCCCATTTTATTTCAAAGTGCCATGTGCTCAGCTCCAGACGCATTTTAAGTAAGAATCCTTTATCAGTGGATTCTTATCCAAAATGTATCTGGAGCTGAGCACATGGCACAGTGAAATAAAATGAAGCACCTTGGAAATTATTGAGCAGTCCACTTTATTTTTCTCTGGTGGTGAGTGCAGGATTTGTCTGAACTACATGCTTATTTTTATCCATGCACCCCATCCCAGTGCAACCACTTTTTTGTTCTATGATAGCATTATCAAACTCCAGGTCTCATCTGGAAACAAGTCTTGGCTCAGTGTACCTTCTCAGTCATCAATTCTAAATAAGTAAAAAAATAAAACCAGTCATCTGTAACAACGATCCTGATTGGTTAGCTATTCTATGCTTTAACATACCCATAATATGTTAGTATACTATCTGTTATTGATAGCTTATCTGTCCTGCATAGCACCCATCTCCCCCCCCCACTTCCTCCGCTGCCTGGTGTGACCCCACTGAGCACTTACCCCCACGCCCCCTCTTTATCCCCTTGCCTTCCTGCTTTCTCTTCACAATATTAATCCCCCGATGTTTACCCCTCTCCCTGGTTTCTCTCACCTCACCCCCACTTTAAACCCTTTCCTTATGCCTCTCTCCCCACATTACCCAGCCCTGCCCTATCACATACGTACGTAACCCTGGGTAGATTCCTATCCAATCCCACCCCTCTGACTACTCAACCCCCTTATTCTGTCACCCCTTTGTCTCTGCTCCCACCCTCTCCCTGCTCTCATCTATTCTGTCTTCCCCCTCCTTTGGTCACCACCACTTCTGACCCTCCATAACTCTACCTGCATGCTCTAAAGCTCAGCTACCACTATAAATTGCTTGTCCACCTTAGGTATGCTCTTAATACTGTTGCAATAAAGTTGACCTCTCCTACCTGATGTATTTTAACTGTACTTGCTTGAATCTGTATCTGTATGTACCATACTGTACTTGCCTGCTGTATATGCCCGTATCTGTTTTGTAATGTCTACGTACCTAGTCTATTGCCTTACGACGTGGAACCTTTGTAAATGAGCTTTTAGCTCAAAGGTGTTATCCGAGATTACAATCAATAAATAAATAAATAGTATAGTGGATTTTAACTGAAGTTGCAGCATTCTCATTGGGCACAAAGCATGCTGCGGGTGTGAGGGAGGAAGAGAGCAGGCCATCCAGCATCCAGCCAACCAAGGAGCAGCACTGGTATCAACTGTGAAGGCAGCATCTCACCTGCCCTCCCACCCCGCGGAAGGGTGCAGTCATTTTAGTCCTAATGGTTGGGGGGGGTACAGTACAGAGGGGAAATACCCAGTGGAACAAACGGTAATAATAAAAATAAACTGCATTTGCACTAAAAAAATGTGTTCCTTTTCAGAATAAAAAAAAAAACAGCCTTTCAGATTTCATATTGATAAGGCACACCAAGGAGTGGTATGTGATTAAGTTAACTTTAGTATGTTAGAATCATCACAGGAAACATCCTAGTGGACACATCTTTATAGTTCAATGTTATGTATATGTGTATGTCTACTGTCAGAGTGTGGTACTTTTGTTGCACGAGTTATATCACACACAAAACAAAAGCTGGTATAACAACAACACTATACTTCACAGGGAAGGAGATAACAATCCTTGGTATACATGTGCAAAGCTACAGTTTGGCCTAAATTAGTAGATATCTACCCCTTAACGTAAGTAGCCAATAATATCTCCAACCAAACATTCTCTTCAGCATTTTTTTTACAGGTCTGATTTTTACAAACAGCCCAGCAAAATGTCATGTGCTTCAAACTTGTGAGAGGCCCTGATTGATGGGAGAAAATTAATGGATGAGGAGGTAGATTCTTTAATATTGTGACTTGGATATTTGATGTAAGGTAATTCAGTGGCTGATCATAGCAAAGATGGTTCGCTACATATGAATTAAATATTGCATATAACTGTAGAGACAGGACTACATTGCTCGTTGATGAGATCAAAGTACTTTGCCAAAGTAAGCTACAGTAATCAAAATATATAGCACCTGAGATAAAAGTTTTACATTTTATAGGTATCAAAATCCTATTGGCAAGCTAATGGATGCTTTTCTACCTGCTGTGTTGATCCATAGTGCTAGGAGTTGATGGCCTGAGCTACTGAAATTTCAGACTGAGTTGCTAATCAATAAGACTGATACTAGCAGAATTGCTGCTATGAAAAGATACCCATACAGTGTCTGACATTGGTATCCTCAAATTCTGTTGTAACAGTCAGATGAAATGGTATGAAATGCACCTGCTACATAGTATATTGGAGTGGGGGCTGCAGCCACCTGCTAACACTTCTCTCCCCACAGCTGCTCACTGGAACCCATCGTGGGAGATGGAAGGTAGTTGGTGGGGGGAGGGGATCAAACTGGGACTTCAGGTGTAGGAAGGAATCCTGGTCCTGAGACCCTAAACTGCTTTGCCATCCAGAGAATGAAGTGCAACCGGGAACTCCTCAGAGTGAGATGGCACTGATTTCTTCAATGACTGCCACTAGAGTAGTACTTGGGGGGGGGGGGAGGATGTATCAAAAACTAGGAGAGCAGTTAGAAATGGTCATGGATTGAATTGTGAGGGAATTGGAAAAAGTAATTTCTACAGGATGTCAGGATAGCAAGGAAGTGAGGTGTCTACAGGGGTACAGGAAGCAATACCATTAGGATAGAGGGGATACTTGGGCATATGGGGAAGTGTCAGATGGGACTGTAACTTGGCCAGCCATGAGCTGGAGGAAGGCAGAGCTAGTTTTCAGAGGTTGGCAGTCAAGCTGAGGCTGTAGTGGATTAGCGGTCTTCTCAGAGGTCCTGCTAGTGTGGCACGAGGGGAATGAGAGGCTTCTAAAGACAGATGCATGCAATGTTACTTTGTCATAGGAAACGCTATGAGGCTGTTCAAAAACTTAGGCGAAAAATCAGCAGTTTTGGAAATATATTCCTACAATACTTGCATAAACTGGTCTGTACTGTAAAGACATGATGACAATGAGACTTGTTTTATGTGAATAAACTCAATGTGCCTAACTGGTACACATTTTAGACTGATCTGAGCAATATTGAAGGTTCTAGATCATATTTGGTAAAATTTTCACTTTTCCAGATTTTCCTATATTTTTCATTCACGTCGTATTTATTTCAATGTATTTCACAACTTGAACAAGAGTTATGACAGATGAGACCTCTTGATTATGTTACTGGGGGGTCTCTTCTTTCCAAAAATGGTGGCCTGCAAAGTATAGTAAGAGGTGTCAGGTCCAACCTATTTCTGAGGGCATTTGTGGCTCTGGATCCCTTACTACAGTTTAATGAGAGCATCTGGTGGAAGTAGAGCTCAGGATAATGGTGGAAGTAAAGGAGACTTATACAGCATTTGTTAGGTATATTAGAGGATGAGGAAAACCAAAGTGGGCATAGAAAGGCTATAGAAAGGATGAGAGTGGGGTGGGTCAAGGATGAGGGGGAAACAAATCTGCTAAATGAATATGAAACGTTTGCTCAGTGTTCATGGTGGGGGAAGTGGGTCCTCTTACAGAGTGCTCAACAAAGCTGATAGAGGAAATTCAACAGAAGATGGAAATTAGGCTAATTAAAGGGGATAGGTTACTCAAAGAGCTAAGGGACTGAAGGCAAACAAGGCCCTGGAGTCAGATGGGCTCCGCCCCAGGGTTCTAAGGGAAGCGGGTGGGCCACTGCCAGATCCATTTGCAAATCTGCTTAATTTCTCTCTGGCAACAGGGGTGGCCCATGAAGACTAGATAGTGGCATACAAAGGGCCTCTTGATAAGGGTGGTGATAAGGGGAACCCGGGATATTACAGGCCAGTTAGTCTGACCTTTATTGTGGGGAAGCTGCTTGAGTCTATCATCAAGAAACAAACAGTAGAATTCCTTGAAGTTAACAACCTACAAGATAAAAGGCAAAATGGTTTTGTAAAAGGGAGGTCATGCCAGCTGAATCTCAAGGACTTCAGATCAATGTCACGGCAGGGTACAAGGGCCTGGCTGTAGATTTAATCCAGCTGGACTTTAGGAAGATTGCCCCCTTTCTAGGCACGTACTGAGAGTTGAAAGGGGCATACTGCTAGTACTCTGTACATCTTAAATATTGGAGAGCGAATTAATGGGGTTTAGGTGGGAGGGCACATTTACCTGGATTATTGAACTGCTCAAGCAGGAACCTTTGGAATGTGGGAGGATTAGGGTTTTGTTGAAGGAAGCTGGTAGACTGTTCTATTCTGTAGAGCCTGAAAAAGTGAAGAAGACCTATCTGAAAAAAAAATACTTCATAAAAAATGATTTCTTGAGTGTACTCAGTCCAGGGCACAGAAATTATCTAGATCTGCAAAAGGTAATGTGTTCTAGTGGTTAAAGCACTGAACTATGCAGCAGAGGATCATCGGTTCATATACCACCACAGGCACTCATGAGCTGTGTAACTTTAAACGAGTCACTTGACTTGACCCATGTGTGCTTCATCAACCCTGCTTAAATTGGGTATAAGCAGGAATGCACTGAAAAGAAGACATTACACTAAAGTTAAGATACCCAGATTAACAAAATCGTAAAACACAAAACCCTGCTTTCCCAACACTACAGATTCTTGAAGGAAAGTAGCATTTCTCCAGTCTTGAAGTACTTTTCATTTACCAAAAAATAGAACTTTCTCATTTGGTTTCAACAACAAAGAGGAAAATGCATTTACCTATCAATTGTACTCTTCAGCACTGACAATAACACACACTTAGTTTTTTGTACCCACTATGGGGGCCTTTTTTGTTGTAAAATTCCAATTCTAAGACCAACTATGGGTCTCCTGTGTATCATAGGCCTAGTAAAGAGCTAGTGTACTGCCTGGCATTAATAGTAACTTTCAGAAGTAGTCAACTAGCACTTCTTACATAGAAACATAGAAGCACAGAATTTGACGGCAGATAAGGACCGCGTGGCTCACCCAGTCTACCCAATCCCTACCTAATGGATAAGCTGCAGATCCTAGTTAACCAACAACCTACTTCCTCCTAACCCACCCCCCTAGAATTGCCTTATATCTGTCCAATGCATTCTTGAATTCTCCCACTGTTTTCGACTCCACAACCTCATCAGGAAGGCCATTCCATGCATCCACAGCCCTCTCCATGAAAAAATGCTTCCTCACATTACCTCTGAGCCGTCCCACCTCTATCTTCAAATTGTGCCCCCTTGTTCTTGCACACCTCTTTTTCTGAAAGATGCTGCCCTCTTGGACTTTGTTGATTACCTTGAGGTACTTAAAAGTGTCTATCATGTCCCCCCTCTCCCTCCTTTCCTCGAGGGTATACATATTAAGCTCCTTAAGTCTCTCTTCATATGTCTTCTGGTACAGACCCTGTACCATTTTAGCTGCCCTCCTCTAGACTGCCTCCATCCTGTCTATGTCCTTGTGGAGATTGGGTCTCCAGAACTACATGCAGTACTCTAGATGGGGTCTCACCAGCTGTATGTACAGAGGGATAACAACTTTCTGTTTTCTACTGGTGATGCCTCTCCAGTATGCATCCCAGTATCCCCCCAGCCCTCCTTACTGCCCTCTCATATTGCTTGCCCACCTTTAGGTCATCTGATATGACTACCCCCAGGTCCCTTTCCATTTTTGTTGTTGTTAGTATCTCCCCCCCCATTGTGTACTCTTCTCCTGGGTTTTTGTTTGCCAGGTGCATTACCTTGCACTTCTTAGCACTGAATCTAAGCTGCCATACATTTGACCATTCCTCCAACCTTGCCAAGTCCAGTTATCATCCTTTCCACCCCACCTTGTGTATCAACCCTGTTGCAGATCTTTGTGTCGTCTGCAAAGAGACATACTTTTCTTTCCAGTCCCTCTGCAATGTCACTTATAAAGACATTGAAGAGGACCGGTCCTAGTACTGAATCCTGAGGTACCCCACTAGTAACCCCCCCTTCATTCAGAGTGGACTCCGTTTACTATTACCGTATGTGTCCTGTTCTCAAGCCAATTTTTTACCCAGGCTACCATCTTGGGACCCACTCCAAGGCTGGCTAACTTGTATATTAATCTTTTTTGTGGGACTGTGTCAAATGCCTTGTTAAAGTCTAGGTAGGCCATGTCCACAGCCCCTCCCTGATCTACTACTTTGGTCACCCAGTCAAAGAAATCTATTACAGTCATCTGACATGACCTTCCCACTGTGAATCCATGCTGCCTTGGGTCCTGTGCCCCTTTGGCCTGTAGGTACTCAACAATGCTTTCCTTCAGAAGTGATTCCATCATTTTCCCTATCACTGTGGTCAAACTAACAGGTCTTTAGTTTCCTGCCTCTGCCCTGGTCCCACTTTTGTGAAGTGGAATAACATCTGTCCTCCTCCAGTCCTCAGGTACCACCCCATCCTCCCATGCTTTGTTAAAGAGGGTAGTCATGGTGTCACTAGTTCTACCCTTAGTTCTTTTAGAATTCTGGGATGAATCCCATCAGGCCCCATTGCTTTGTCCACCTTCAGTTTTAAGAGTTCTTTCAGAACCTTTTTTTCTGTAAATGGGCTGGCATCAACTCCTGTATCCAGAGTGTTTCTATTGTTTGGTTTGGGTACCCTTCCTCTTCATTTGTGAATACTGAGCAAACATATTTGTTTAGTATCTCTGCCTTTTCACAGTCACCCTCTGCCCACCCCCTCCCCTTATATCTAAAGTGTTTTTTTTCCTGTTTTGCAAATTAGAGTATTTTCTAGCTGACAGTACTAGGTGTGATGTCCGAGCCGCACTGTACCTGGAGGCTGACATAGTCAGTTATGTTCCTCACTATACATCATAAGCACTCTGTGGCCTCAGTGACTGCGATAACACTAGTAACCAGTAATGCTGCTTGTTTGGTAACTTGTAACAAATGTTACCACTGAGGCAGCAGGGCTTGTATAAGAAGAATGAGTAAGGTCACTTGCTGATGATATAGGAATAGAACTACATATGTCTGCTTCCACTTAAAGTACAGTTGCTCACATCGCACCCAATACTGTTAGGTAGAAAACCATCTAATAAGTATATAGAAAACAAAAACACTGAATTATTAACATTTTCTGCTCTTCAATGTTTTGGCACTGCTAGCTCTTCAGAAAGTTTGCCTTATTATTTGTAAATGAAAGAGAAACAGAAGCTTCACTTTCTATTAGTAACCATCTTAACCAGCTCTTAGAATGTTTAAGGTTAATTTTAGACAATGATCCGTGCACTATTGTAATATCTTTGCAAGGCTACAGTACCACGAACAGAACTTATTTTCTGAGTCATGGATAGACCGAAACAATTTTTATGGAATGAGACAAAACTGAGCATGTGTGGATGGGTCACAAAAAAACTGGAATTTGTTCTAGGTCTCAGAAGTTCAAAGGTTTTGGAAATGGCCTTGAAAACCAGTTAGACCACAAGACTGAAAGGAATAAAGGCTTCCTTGAGCGCTAATATGTGATGTGAAAGCTAGTGCTTTGAAGTAACATATCATCTTCTGAGACCCATTGCTCTGGAATTCAGGGTGCTTTAAAATATAGTCCTCCACTTGAAGTTACAAAACCCTACAGTTGCATTCTTTTAAAAATGTGTGTTATGGATGTTTGTCTCACAGCAACCAGCAGCCCTTCTTGTTTGTGTAAATGTCAGATTCTATGTAGTTATTGACTGCACTGTTGGGCCTACGTGTCTCACCACTGTAGAGAAGTTGGCCTGGGGCAGTGTTCTGTGTAATGAAGCCTTTCTTCCAGCTCCTCATGCCGATCAGGCTTTCTGTGCATTCTGAGACCTTGTAGATGAACATGAGTTTTCTCTTCTTCTTTTTTTTTTAATAAAACTTTTTTTTTGGTTGACAGCCCCTGGGCATTCCACATTTTAGACTTGCTCTTCATGATGAATAACTACTCTTATTCGTGGAATGCTGATCATCCCAAATGAGATATTGGAGAACCGCCTATGTAATCAGTTAAGACCACATCTCTGAATTTTGTGTATAGTAACACTAAGGACAACGCAGTTGGGAAGCTCAGAACTTTCCAAACTTACTCCAGGTTTCTCTCTGGTGTGGTTTCTTTTTTTTCTTTCTTTTAATCTGTGTGCATCTTGGAAAAATGGCCCCACAGGTCAGTTTGTTTCAGAGGAAGGAGCTATCAACTAAATGTATTAGCTAAGTTTTCTACTCCACAACAGCTAAAAGTGTTTCATAAGCAAGAATGAAAGTCTGAGTTCCGAGTACGTTGGGCTTCTGCCAGGTAGTGTTATGGATATATCTGACACAGCCTTGATGCAGGATGTATTTGTAGTTATCACTGTAGTACACAATTATAATACAGTGAACAGAAAACAGCCTGATTTTTTTGTACCTAGCAGTAACATCTTTGTGACAGTAATAGACAAGCCTCAAAATGAATGGCATGGTTCTGTTCTGACTACTGATAAAATAAGATCTACAGTAACCACTCCATCTCTAATCTAACACTGCTTCACGTGTAGACTGCTGGCTGGTTCAACAAATGGTTACAGAGTTTGTCAAAATCCTGTTCCCTAGGGCTTTACAGTAACTTAAAAGTATGTGGCAAATATAACATTAGCATAAAATAATAGCACATATTTTTAGATTTTGTAAGGTGGAGGAAAATATAGAAAATAATATAAGAAATAATAAAGTTCTACTTATACGTGAGCTTTGACACTAACGAAGTACTGTGCTGTCCCCTCACACAAAGTGTAAGACTAACCATCGCTATGCTTTTATGGGTTAAAGTGACATACTGTTATTGACATGTGGTATCACATGCAACTCAGGTGGTGGGTAAAATGCTTACAGAGGAAAGAAGATATGTCTGTATGTATGTGTGTTCATGTGTGTGGGAGGGGTTAAGTACTGTGCTATAACAAAAGGGGATCATGAACTGATGGTTGACAGTAAAATTAAGGTCTATGGCTGGGAAAATGCAGCAAACTTTTTGCTGACTCCAAACTTATTCAAACAGATCCCATTTTAAGAGTTGAACTCATTATGCAGTTAAAAAAAAAAACTCCAAGAATGGGAGGTAGGCTCTTGCTGGTGCATGATTACCCTGCGGTGGCCTAGGGGAATGGAAACATGTGGACAGGAATTAGAACCCTAAAGGCATTTACAGCCACTGACATTTCCTGCCATTCTCATGTGGAAAAGGGCTGCCGTTGTGCAGGCTGGGTAGTTGAATTATGGGGCATGCCTAACCTCCTCTTAGTCAGGCAGACAGCTGACTTACATGGTCTGCCCAATGGGAAAAGTGTGATCTAGTGGACCAGAAGAGATGGGCTTCCTGAGAGGTTGAAGTCCCTGCTAGTACCGTACCCTCCAAAGGGACAAACTAAACTTTGCTTGTCCATTACTGGTGCTCTTCCTAGAGCCTGCCATATACCAGGGCTTGAATAGTGCTCCAGGGAATGTGTTTAGTCCTAAGGAGCCCCACTATAGGAGATAAAGGATAAGAAGGAAAGGAATTTGATTTTACATAGCATGTTTCATCCATGCTAGTATTTTATCATCCGTTTATTGGATAGCAAGTTGAGAGAAGCTGTCATTTACAACTGCGTCCAAGTACAATAAAAACAACACACTACACAAAACAAACACTTAGGATTAAGTAAAAGCACAAAATTTATAAACAGATAATACATTTGTTCTATAAGAGTATTGATTAAAAATAGATGAAATTCATCCAATGCAATCACTGTAACTAAATATCACTCTAGCAAGAGAAGCTTTAAAATGGCTTCAAAACACTTTACAAGCTAGTAACATCTGCATCAGCCAATAGTCAAGAACAGGGAGGTTAAGTGAGATGTGAGCACTGAAGGAAAGACTAGGAAGGTTAAGTAGAGGGGGAGGGAGAGAGAGAGAGAGAGAGAGAGAGAGAAAGGGAGAGAGAGAATGGAGGGGGGAGAGAGAGAGAATGAGAGAGAGATAGCACAAATGAGGAAGTTAAGCACAGAGAGGTTATGAGCAGGTGGTGCAGGTGGAATTCAAACCTGGGTCTCCAGGTTCACAGCTCTGCAGTCTATTCGCTGCATTGCACTGTCTCAATGCAAACTGCTGATTGAATTATCAGAGGGCTTGGGGGGGTGAGCAGCTGGGGTAACATGTGGTACACGTTCATTTGGACAGTTTCTTCAAAGTAGCTCTTCTTGTTAGGAAATGTTGCCAGTTGCATTTTTTAAAACAATAAATGTTATTGCATTATAATGTAATAATACCATATTATATTGCAATCCTCAAACCCTACAACCTCTATTTACTCACTGTGTAACTGTAAGAAAGGCCCTGTCCGCACAGAGCACAGTTCAGAGGTAACATTTTTTAAAATGCTTTAAAACATACCATTCTTGTGCATCCGCGCTTGTTTTGCTGTGTTTGGGCATGGTTACAAGTCGCATCATCACTGAAAGGCAAAAGCATGACAGACAAACACAGTTTCCGATCAGGGGACAGGTGATGGGGGAATTGGAACATAGTGGGGTGCATTGGAGAGGATTGCCTTTGGGGACTTGTATACTGGGAGGAAAGTACAGACTTGATCACCTGCTAGGGAGTCAGAGTGGAGAAAAATAAATCTAAGGAAAATTAGCATGCCTTGAAGTGAGGATCGTGGCAGTGGGGACTGTTGCACCGGAAAGTCAGGGTTCAGAGTAGACACCACGCGGCCCAGCAGAGAGCAGAAGCTCATCGCCACCACCCTGGAGAAAGGAGGGATGAGGAGCAAGGCTCTCTATCTGGAGGTTCACTGATTATGGTTCATTTACTGGCACCATTCCAGTTTAGGAAAGTACCGGTAACTAAAAGCAGTACCATTTATGAGACTTGAATGGCAGAGGGACAGTGGGAGAGAGGTCAGCGGTAGTGGGAGGGTTGAGGGAGCAGTGAATGAATGGAGGACCACAGTGGTAGCAGAGGCTACCACACAGTTTGAATGCCTGTCCACACTTATGAGGTAAGTGTGCTTGTTTTCAAACTGTACTGGAAATCATGCTAAAACCTTGATACTATCAGGGTTTAAACACGGTTATCAAACACTGTTTGAAAATGTTGCCAGTGTGGACACAAACTGTGTTTGGGACCACCTGTAACATTTCAAAGTGACTGTAACATTATAGGAGCCCTAGTGTGTACAGGCCCAAAGTCACTTAATCTCTCTGTGCTTCTCTTTACTTTCTCTCTGTGCTGTTTGAATGTCCCTGTGTGACAATTGGCAGCAACACTCCCCGCCCCAATCTCTTCATGATTGTAAAATGCTTTGAGTTACAGTTCATATGAAAGTCACCAAATAAAACCAAATTAATTTGCTCTCCAATGTGATAAATAATGTAGCCAATTATCGTATTAGTATAGGATGTGATAAGATCTGATGTCGTGGGTATCTCTTGCAGCAGGCCACACCTATAGAACTACTGCTGTCAGGCACTAGGACCAGCTAGAAACTTTTCTAGCTAGCAGTCTGTCTGGGGCCACCCAATCCGATGTCACCCTTTAATGTTGACCAACCCTATAAGAGTGGGTGGCCCTGCTCCCTCCTCAGATCTTGTTACGCTGTTGACCAATGCACATCGGTCTGCCAGAGACTGCCGCAAGCTTCAGTTGACTGCCATTTTTCCTCAAGTTTTCTCTCAAATTTTCTTTTATTTTTCACACTAGTTTGGCAACTTTTCATTGATTCCTTTGTATGTTGGACCGATCCTCCTCTTCCAATTGGACCTCAAGGACAAAGTGCACTTGTGGAAAGCAGCTCTTGGAGAAAGATGGCCACTCTGCCTGCATCCTCTGCCTCGGTCCTACCCACAATACCAGGCCTGCAACATCTGTAAAGGCTGCAAGCCAGGCCATTCAGTGCCATCGCCAGAGGGCTGGAAGAATTTCTTTTGTAGCAGAAGATTGTCAGCATGGAACGGGAGCTATAGGCTAGAAGTTCCTCTTCTTCTCTGGCCCTGTCTTCAGGGTCGCAATCCACCTTTTCCGGGTGGGGGGGATCCAGTTAAAAGCACAAACACTGGGACAAAGACTACAAAAACACTGGTCCTCTTCCTGCTTGCGGTCCCTGCAGAAGTCTAAGGCTGCGATGGGGTCAGCCGCCTCCTCTGGGGCGGCCTCTTCTGCCTCACACGCCTTATCCTTAAAAGGGCTACCATTGGCAGTGCCACCTGCCAATCTCTATTGAGTGACAGCTCTTTGGGAGCTGGATCCTTCTAGTCCCCACAGCCAATGCTATTCAGACCCCTTCTGGTGGCAGGGCCGCAGTCCGGAGGCTCTGCCGGTCATTCTCAGGCCAGCATGGGTTTGGTGAGCTCCGGATCATCCCAGGCTACCCATCCACCACCCTTTTCCATGAAAATGACCTACTCCTCTGCCGTGGACCCTACACCCTCCCTGGCATTTCCTCCTGTCATCCCTGGGTCTCCTTCACCTGTTCAAGAGGTGCTTGTCACCGATGCCATGTTCCAAGTGATGCCAGTTCCTCCTAATCCAGCACCAGCACTAGTCATGCCTTTCCTTCCCCCAGTGCCTGCTTGGCCACAACCAGCACCTGCGCTGGCCCCTCAACCAACACCGGCACCTCTGCCTATGCCAACGTTGGCTCCTCAACCTATGTCCCTATGTCCCTCCTATTTGCCCGGTGGATGAGGGAGAGTATTACCCAGACATTCAACCCACAGTTGAGTCTAAAGAGTCCAGTGATGACCAGGATGAGGGGCCTTCCCCCTCCTCCTCAACAGTGTCTTCGGATGGGAAAGAGACCCCTAAATACATTCCACAGGCTCTCCCCCAGATGACTTGTCTTTTTGTGGGGTCATGTGTCAGATCAAGTCAATCATGGGATTCGAAACCGAGTAGCTGGACCCCTTCTGACGTCAGTTGTCCACCTACCTCAAGCTGCCAGACTCTTCCCCTTTGGTGGTTCCCCATGGATAGATACATTTGAGGATGCCACCATGGCCGCCTGACATTGCCCGACTTGATACCGCCCATGCCTAGCAAGGTGGGTAAACTATGCAAGGCATCCATGGGCAAGCCTTTTTCCATGGAACAGTCACAAGCGGACTTGGTCATCATCAATGTGGCGCGCAATCATATTAAGAGACCAAAGCACTTGAGTTCCCTTCCTCCAGACAGAGAATCCCAGAGACTGGATCTCTTTGGCAAAAGGGCTTTTGCCTCTGCCACCTTGGCCATCAGGACTCTTAACTATACTTAACTATATGGCCCACATGATCCAATACCAAGCTGTCCTGTGGGAACAGACCAAATCATCACCTAAAGGTCAGGGCAAGCAACAGCTCTTCCAGGCTCTTTAATCGGGGTCGAACATCAGCTGATAACTCCTGTGCTCAGCTTACAATGCTGCAGCACCTCAGCCTGGGTGGAGGCAATGGGCATATGCCTTCGTTGGCACTCCTGGTGGAGCAGCTGCAGTTTCTGGGTCCAATCCAATGTGGCGGAGGAGATTTCCTCAAGCGAGCGGACCGTTGCCAGGCAACAGTCAACAGCATATCAGTCTCGGGCGCTAACTGAATGGAATCGATTGGGGTACTGCACTTCCTGCAACCCCCTCCTCCCACAAACACAGTGGATCATTTCATTTCGGGAAGCAAAGCCCCCCGAGCCCATGACATCACGGTCTCATCCACCATATTAGATCAGACCCAGAAACTGCAGATGAACCCTCTTGACTGCAGGTGTTGGGGTTTTCTCAGGATGTTCAGATGTCCATTCTGATTGACCCCTTCAGGGGGTATAAACTGTTCAGGGCTGATATTCAGGACATTTTGTCCAACCTGCAAGCCTCCGGATGCACTCTAAAATCAGTGCATTTGCTGTACCATACCCAGCAAAAGAGTGCTCCAAGAGTGCCCTTTTGTCAGACAACCCACAGACCCCGACCCTCCTCAAAGCCTGCCAAACCTAATGCTTCCTCAGCCCTGTCTACCCCCTGCTCCTCCTCCAGCAAGGGCTCCAGAGGAGGAGGGGCAACACCAGCCTTGCCCCTGCCTCAGCCTGACTCCTTGCCTGACAGCCCCCTCCAGTGCACCTGGCGGAGGTGGTAAGGGGTCAGTTCTCCCTACAATGGGATAGGTGGGTGAAGATTACAAATGACAGCTGGGTGCTACAGCTCATAAGACATGGCCACAGTCTGAAGCTCATAGAGTGGTCCCCCAGAGAGACCCCCAGTTTCCTCGTCTTACTGCCCCAGCTCATATCTGCGTTCTTTGGGAGGAAATCCAGTCCCTGCTCTGGAAAAGGGGATAGAACCCATGCCAGAGGGTTCTACACCCACTTCTTTCTGGTTCCAAAATGCATTGGTGACCTCCAGCTCATTTTGGACCTCAGAGAGTTAAACCTTCTCATCCAGTACAAAAAGTTCCAGATGGTTGCTTTGCAGGGACTGCTTCCCCTCCTGAACAAAGGGAAATGGATAAGGTCCCTAGACATGCAGGATGCATATCTTTGGTGCCCTGATGGTACTGTGTGTTGGGATCCACTAAGATAAAAGGGTGACTAGAACAACAGTGTCGTGATGACCCAAAGAAATTGCACACTATTTACCAACACCAATGCCACTCCCTGCAGGTGGAATGGCAGGAGGACACTTCAGGTTCCAAAGGAAGTGGATGTTGTCACCTGACAAAGAGCGGCTGGAGTCATGAATGAGGTTCAGATGCGTTACAGGATTTTATTTGCAAACAGGGAAGGAAGACACAATCACAGGGAAGAAGGGGGTAACTAATGCTACTAACCTCCTGTATGAGGAGGACTTTAAGGCAAAACAACTGTAACAGCTACACTGTAAGAGCGTCTCTAACTCTATGATCCCTATAAGAGGGTGACTCTATGGTAAAACTGGCTGTAACAGCTATGCTGTAAGAGCATCTTTCACACAGTCGATATCTAACAATCACTCTAAGAACAATTCTGTCACTTTCCCCCTGAGGTGCACCTCCTACTGAGTGACTGATACCCCCGGAGTACTCCAAACCTAAGGACTTATACAGCATACTATAGCAAGATTCTATAACTGTTATTATTGGCAGTTCGTGCATGGTTGTTACATTCTCTGTCATCGTGGGGTTGTACAGCTGTACGAAGAAGGACAAGATGAAAGGAACTGGTTTCAATGGGGACAAACAGGCTGGCTGGCCAGCATAACTCCCTGAGACTTTCAATGGGACTAGAAGAATATGGAGAGGTTTTCTAAACAGACCATGAGTCCATCAACCACACCTACCTCTCCTGGGTTGCTGGAAATCAGAACAAGCATGAAGATTCTCTCAGCTAAGAATCCACTGAGGGCCGCCGAAATTGAAGTGCAAAGGATCTAGCCACAGTCCGATGGTGGACAGCCGGGGTGAAACAACAAATGCAGTGACTACCCTGCCACAGCCTGCTTGTGGTCTGCTGGCTACAGAAGATACAGAAGAACCCCTGCTACAGCCTGCTTGTGGACTGCTGTGTTAGAAGGATGCAGAAGAACCCCTGCCACAGCCCGCTTGTGGACTGCCGGGTACAATGGATGCAGAAGAACCCTTGCCACAGCCCAGTTGTGGACTGCCTGGTATAGAAGATGCAGAAGATGGTGGGAGGACCCCACAGAAATTAGGAACCAGGATGAGGAAATCTTCAGAAGTCAGAGAATGACAAAGTTCTGGGCACCAAGGCCAGACGAGCCAAGGACATACGTAAAACAATAAACAGGAAGTTGACTGGTGTAGCTGGAACGGATGATCTTGGCATCACTACAACAGGTGAGGCAAAACAAGAAAATGGATGGCAGAATCTGCACTCGGTCAGGCTGTACACTGGGACTGTTAGAGGAAAACAATAAACTTGATGTTGCAAGGGTACGGCTATGGATACAGGTCTTCAGGAGTACTGCTGCAGATTGATTCTGGGGTGTACTGTTGAGATACCTCTGGAGATTGCTGAAGACTGATTCAGAAAGCACACTGGTGGAATACCTCTGGATAGTTGCCGAAGACTGATTCAGAAACACACATGGCACATATAATAAGCTGTAGGTCGAAGGCAATTACTCAGTTCAGGAAGATTGTAACAATTCAGTTAAGTGTCACAGTTCGAACAGTTATGCTTAAAACACAGTTCCAACAGCAGTGGTCGCTATCACAGTCTCTGAATATCCAGAGCACAGTTTGTGAGCATATATCAGGGTAGCTCCCTAGGTGTGAACTTAACCTGAAGTGGGGTTCCTTTTACTAAATTGAGTTTCCCCTGGCTGAGCCTCTGTTTAAGCGCATGGCTCGCTATACTGGGGCCCCTTAACTGGCTGGACAGACTGACCCCATGGGGAACAAAATGCTGTGCCCCTTTTACTTTATGGCTGACTGTTGGACCTTACCTGTGGGGTACACAAAAGCTGGCTGGTCCCTTTTTGCTGTGGGCCAAGACTTGACTGGCTGGGCCCCTTTAACTATGGGCCTGTCATGGCTGAGCTAAATGTTGGCTGTGCCAAATGCTGGCTGTGCCCCTTTAACTATACAGGGCCTGGTCATTGCCCTTTTTAAACCATTAATTTGGGCCTTGCTGCCCTTTTAATTATTCTTTTAGGCCTAACCAAGGCCTTCTTACTGTCACTCCCCTGCTTGCTGCGTCCCTGTATGAATATTTAAATGTCCCCCCTGTGGCCTATACACCTGGTCCCTCCTACGGGCGTTGTCGCGCCCGATGAATATAACATGTAAATCAGACAGGCCCTTCTCACGGCCGTCGGCTGATCTTTGCACCTAGCGCCTTTAAAAAAAAAGAAAATAAACTTTTAATTAACTGCTGGCAGTCAGCACTTTACAGTTGTGCTGCTGCTGACTTACTGCCCCGGCCTGTGGTGAAGAATGTTGCTTCAGGGAGGTGGGAGGTGCTGCTGCAGAGAGATGGACTTTGCAGATGGAGACAGGCACCATGGCAGATGAATGGGGGCCTTGCGGATCTTCCAACACCCGACATCTTCTCTCTGGACTCCTCTGGATGCATCTGCTGCTCGGCCGTGCAACAACCGGAGGACTTTACCTTTTATTAAAAATAAAAAATGAGGTGAAACAGAGCCCACACCGTGCATAGCACAGGAAGGAGCAGGGACTGACGCACACTCAAGGACCGCCGCACTACAACACAGTACTGGGTGTGCACTGAGGGACAAGAGGTGGGCCACAAGTAAGCTTCTAAAACTCTGCCACTAACCTGTGTCCCCTCTCCTCTTTTCACAGCAACAGACATCTTCTTTTTCTTCAGGGGTGCCTGAGAACACCCCCCAAGGGCTCTTCTCTGCCCCAGCATGGTGGCAACGGACCAACCACTTCACTGATCACTACTCAACTTCTGAGCAGCCAACATATGGGACGCCATGTGCCTGGCAATGCCGGCTGCCCTCCAACAGTCCAGCACAAGCTGGACTTTGCAAGATGCCCTGGCATGCATTGCTCATTCTGAGGGGGTTTCTGTAGAATGGAGCAGGAATGGGCAGCCAGCAGAAATGCAGGAAACATATAATATATGCATATATATATATATATATATATATATATATATATATATATATATATTATATATGTATATGTGTATATATATATATATGTATATATATATATATATATATATATATATATATATATACACAGCTACTGTTAGCAAGGGAGGGAGGAGAGGAAACACTGACAGGGGCCCCTATACATTACCACTGCCCTACCCGCTCTGACCGGGGGTACTAGGGCACCTTCTACTTAATTTTTCTGTTGTGCACCCAACTTTGGGGCTCTACATATCTACATATCAAGATTTGTGCCCCACAGAGGCAATACCACAGATATCAGTTTCAGGGGGCACACTTCAAGTTTTGGACCTTGCCCTTTGGCTAGTCCTCAGCTCCTGAGGTGTATACCAAGTGCCTGGCAGTAGTCGCAGTCTCCCTCAGAAGACAGGGATTCTATGTCTTTCCCTAACTGGATGATTTACTACTCAAAGCTTCATCCAGGGACAGCCTTGTCCACACCCTGGCATATACTATCTGTCTGTTCCAGGACCTGGGCATCACGGTCAACTTGCATAAGTCCGTTCTAATACCCGGTCAATGATTTCAGTATATTGGGGCAGTCCTGGACATGGCACAGGGCATGGCCTTCCTTGCCCAGGACAGGACAGACCATCTCATAGCCCAAGCCAGGCTGATGTTCCACAGCCACTATGTCTCTGCCAGGGTTTTCCTCCAGCTCCTTGGCATGGTGGCAGCAGCCATAGTCATGGTGCCATGGGCCAGATTGCATATGATGATCCCCCAATGGACATTGTGAGTCCCGTGGGACCAACGTATGGATGACCTGCAGCAGGAGGTACATGGCCTAAAACTGTCAGCCAGCCATGTCCCAGGTGTTCAAAACATCCTTGCAGATGACCCAAGCCAGTTAATGTCAATGATGCACAAGTGGGAGCTCCTGACCTTGGTCATCGAAGACCTCTTCAACAGACTGGGTAGTCCAGAGTTGGACCTTTTTGCATCTCAACTCAGTGCAAAGCTGCCATGTTTTTGCTCGCTAGATGCAGGGCCTGAAGTTTTCTGGCAAAGCGCATTGTCCCTCTCCTGGAAAGGGAGGTTTCCATATGCCTTCCCTCCCTTCCTGCTGCTTCAGAGGGTGCTAATCAAGCTTCAGATGAAAGAGGTCATGATGATTCCCATCGTATCCTTTTGACCCTGTCAGATACGGTTCCTCTTACTCCAACAACTCGCAGTGGATCATCCAATACCTCTTCCACTATGCACTGGCTTGCTGTCCCAGAACCGGGGCACCCTGGTCCATCCAGACCTCAAGTCACTGCACCTTCATGCCTGGCTCCTGAGTACATAGCCACGGCCCAGTCTGGGGTGTCATCTAAAGTGGCTGATGTTCTGGTGGTGGCCAGAAAGCCTTCCATCAGGGCCACTTATTCCATGAAGTGGAAGCATTTCTTGCTATGGCCTGCTTTACACCAGCTGGACCCGTTCACGTGTCCTGTGAATCAGATATTGAAGTACCTGCTGTCCCTTTTGGGCTTGGGTCTAGGATACTTCTCCCTTAAAGTGCACATGTGTGCCATCTCTGCTTTCCATGTGTCCATTGATGGCCATATGGTGGCACAATTGGAAGTGTCATGTACTTTTTGGAAAGGCGTCCTTCACCTGAAGTCTCCTATCTGCAATCGCGTTCCTCCATAGGACTTGAATTTTGTGTTGGAAAAATTTACTTTGGCTCCTTTTGAGCCTGCTGCAACTTACGAGCTATGCTTTTTGTCATGGAAAACATTATTTTTGGTTGGCATTATTTCTGCTGGATGGATTTCTGAGCTTCAAGTGCACATGTGTGAGCAACATTATTTAGTTTTACACAAAGACAGAATGTCTTTGCATACTAACCCTAAGTTTCTTCCTAAGGTGGTGTCTGAGTTTACCCTGAATCAATCCATCCACCTGCCTGCTTATTTCCAAGAGCATGTTAATCGGGGGGAAGCATTGCTCCACACTTTGGATGAGAATAGAATCTTGCAGTACTATACACACTGCACCAAGGATTGGAGGAAGTCCAAACAGTTGCTTGTTTCTTTTGCCCCTGGGAAAGAAGGTGCTCCTGTTTTTAAGCAGTGTCTATCCAAATGGTTGGCCAGCTGCATTACGTATTGTTACAGGAAGTATGGCAAAAAACTTCCTGGGGATGTTAAGGGCCTTTCCTCCAGGGGTATGGCCACTTCAACTGCCTGTTTCAGGAACGTCTCAGCTGCAGAGATTTGTGCAGCGACTACTTGGAGTTTTGTCCACACCTTTACCAAGCACTGCAGTCTGGACATTGCCTCTAGGCACAGGGCCAATTTCAGCCCAGCTGTTCTTCAGGGCCTACTTTCTTAGGCTCCTGATTCCTACCACTTGACTTTCTTATGTTAGAACTGCTTGGGACTTGTTCTATAGGTGTGGCCTGCTGCAAGAGATACCCACAAAGTCAGATAGTATAGTTACATAAGAACTTACCATAACATTAGATCTGTGAGGGGATTTGTTGCAGCAGGCCATGATGTCCCTCCCTCCTTCCTCCTCCTAGCTCTGCTGGATCATTCTGTAGCCTGCGGACTCCTCTCTCCTTCCATGTTGGCGGGAACCTTCAGTACTTCCTTGGTTTGTCAGCAGGAAGCTTTTTGCTCTGGTCTCCAATGGGAGAACTGAGGAGGGAGTGGGGCCACTCACTCTTATAGGGTTGGCTAACGTCAGAGGGTTACATTGAAGTGTGCAGCCCCAGATAGACTGCTTGCTAGAAAAGTTTCCAGCTGGTCCTAGTGCCTGGTGGCGGTAGTTCTATAGGTGTGGCCTGCTGCAAGAGATCCCCTTGCAGATCTACTGTTATGGTAATTTCTTACATAACTGTACTTTGCATAGTATTAAAATCAGTGGTGGTGGTGGTTATGGAGCATACCAAAAATGGAGGTCAGAACTGTAGTAACAGAGGTGAAGTGATGCAGTATCTCAGCCAAGGGAACTACTTCAGTCTACCTACCGGGCTTTTTGTAATCCTGAATAATCAATCCATAGATTTGTATGAATGATCCATGGTTTAGTCACAAAAATATATGGATGTTTCATGATATTCGAAGCAGAACAGAGTAGGATGTGCAATCTCTGGAGAGCTTAGAGTAGAAACAAACTCAAAATAACTATACAGTACAACCTATTCAACAATAAAACAAAATGTAATATCAAAGTACCAATCGTACAGAGTGACAGCAAGCACTGCCCCTCAAGAAATGAGATATGGCATCTCAATTAGGCAATCCTGTGTAAATAAATTGCTTGTAAATCACTTTGGGATACAGTGTATGAAAAGCACTATACAAAAGTAAATGTTATTCTATTCTTTTGGTCACACATTACAGTTATTTGATTAAAGCACCAATGCTGCTCAGAGGTGGTAAAATGTCCTTCTTACTTTTTCCTAATTTCTTTATTTCCCCCAATACTTCTTTTTGGACTTTTTCTGCATGAGATCTTCTGGATTGTTTGGGGCTATACCAATTATCAAGTTGTTTGATTCGCTTGTGTAACCTCTGGCAGCAACAGAGAACTAAAACAATATTACAATACATCCTCTTGCTGTAAACCCTCCATACCTATCTATTACAGACCCATTACAATCATCATTTATTTATTTATTGATGGAATGGATGAGCAGCAAAGGTAATTTACAACAAGGGCAGGATGCAGAATGAACAAGCTATACTTGCAGACAGATAACTTCCAATCATACATCTCAACCTCTCAGCATTAAAAAATCATAGCACTGGCCTTCAAAAATCATAGCAAAGGGCCAGAATGTGGAGCACTTTCTTATTTTAAACAATAATATGTCTACAGATAGTGGTCCCCATATAGTTAGTGATAAGGAATGTTTCTATCAACTTAGTTCAATGATTTAATAGTTTGTGTGTCCAGAAATAGCTCTAACATTATGAGGCACATCAGTAAACCTATAGCAGTTGAGAGGTGTGCTTCCAATCTCTTTGACTGTTATAATTCTCTCTATTGCATATGCATGTTTTCTGAAGCATAACAACCAGCGCAAAGCATCATGGGTATGCAGATTATTATGCATGGGGGTGGCGGGGGTGGAGGGGGGCAAACTGAAGCTGAAGTGTCTCACAAAAGGTGCTGAGGGATGCCAAGGTAATCTTTCTCATTTTGCCTTATAGTCTTTCATTCCATTTCCCAAATCATACGATCACACTGAGTGGCAATTTGCTTGATCACCAACAGAGGACAACAGTGAGCAGTCAGCTTGTGTAATCACTGCCAGCCACAAAGGATCAAGAAAATATTTTATGATATGTCTTCTTGGTATGAATCCTCCATACCTATCTATTACAGATCCATTACAGACAGTATGACATGCATGCAAAGCAAAGCCAGTTTGCAAAAAAGGCTGTATGTAGAATGCATAAACAGTAACTCTAATGCACATTTGTGTATGTTTTAAAAAACATACTCTGTTGCCTGGATTGTCTTTGAATATAAATACAAAACTGTGTAAAAGCAGCCTGTCTGCAGTCCTCAGAGACTGTCCACCAATCTCATTCCTCTTTAGTTAATGTGACTCCACTGATTGACATGCGGGTAAGAGGGTCAGATTACATCAGCTGTTCCCAGGAGGTACAGAAGGAAGGGGTTTCCTGATTCCCCTTACCCCTTTGCTCCACTGTCTATGATCAGAATGAGGTGCAACAATTAATGTAGCCCATATCATACTAGTATATGATATAACAGATTGTCATTCACATTGTACTAGAATGTGATGCATCAGCTGACAGAGTTGCTTGTAATATTGTAATATTGTAAAGTTGTTCACTATGATGTGGCAAGTTGTCTGCTGCACCATATTAGAAAGTGATGTAATAAATAACAGTTAAAAAACATGCACTGGTATATGATATGTTATATTGTTTGTCACATTGTACCAGGAAATGACAGTGTCAGTGGCTCAGTAGGTAGCACACTTGCCTCTGAGGCCGGGAGATCAGAGGGCTGTGGGTTCAGTTCCCACATCTGGCACTTGGGTTGATATCCCAGTACTGACACTGTAGTGCAGCATGAGAGGGGTGCTGCACTTCTGAGGTGCCGTCTTTCGGATGAGACGTTAAACCGAGGTCCCATCTGCCTGGATTGGTGGTAGTTCAGGTGGATGTTAAAGATCCCATGGCACTTATCGAAAAAAGAGTAGAGGAATTTCCCCGGTGTCCTGGCCAAATTTCCCTCATTCACTAAAAATACCACCAACAGTTTAACCTGGTTCAAGGTCAATTGGCATTAATCTGTATCCCCCTCCCCTGGGTCGTGCCTGAAAATAGGCAGGATTTGTCTAGTGCACTTACCCGGTCAACAAAAACTAAATAAATAAATGACTGTGCCCTGCATAGCTATCATATCTCACACAGTTGCTAGTTGAAAAAAAAATGTTCTATTGATTTTGTGCCTTGGCAATAGACTGGCCACCACATTTATTTCAGTTGGAGACTAGTGGCTATCTACGGGTGTGAATATGCAACCATTTCTTAGAGTTAGGTGTAAAATGTCTGAGGGTCTGTATCCAAATAAATCAGGACTCAGAACTTGAAATCTACTTTGCCCACTCCTAGACTTGGCTCAATCACTCTCTACAGAACTACTGATCTCTCATAAATGCATTCAGATCACAAATTGGTAAGCAGGAAACAATTTTGGCAGACTTGAGTACAATTAGTTGGCTCAGTGGCAAATCTCTGTAAAATTGCAGTCCCTGGGCCTTTTATCCACCGTTTCTTTTTTATTCAGTCATCTTTATTACATTCTCTCTCTCTCTCTCTCTCTCTCTCTCTCTCCTCCCTCCCTCCCTCCCTCCCTCCCTCTCTCTCTCTCTTTCTCCCTCTCCTTATCTCATACACTTTTGCTGTGATCACTCAGTTGTTTTATTCTTTGCTCTCCTCATTCCAAATGCTGTTGACAAGGTACCATGCATCTTTAATGGTGTTTCTTTTCTTTACCAGAAGGGTGAAAGGCGAGGTTTCAAAAAGTGAACTTGAGAGAGTATCTATAACTGAGGACTTGTGCTAGTTAATGTTTATTTTTGTACCATGTTAATTTATTTTTAAACAACGCAGTTTAGCCAGCATTTTTATAGCTGCGCTTGTCTGATATTTTACCAGTTTGGGTAAGGGGGTGTCTAAAAGGCATATGCGTTTTAAGCTTGTAGGCATTAGTTCCAATTGGATATACCACCAGGCAGCTGCATTAATTAGATTCATTAGATTTTGGACCGAGGTGCATATTTTCAGAGATAAGAGTAATGACAGTCTGAAAAGCACTTTACATTGGTTGACATCACTGACAAAAACAAGGACATTGTAAAAATCTAATGACTGTTTTGGAAAAAGAGACACGTTTCTGTCATCAAGAGTGACACATGCCTTCTGTCATACACTGGTAATTTTGTCGCCAATAAAATAAACCACTTGCAGAGACAAAAATTATGAAGAGCACATCAAAACTGAAATGCAGTTTAGCAGCCAATCCTTTATAAAAGGGATCTGATTCAAAATTGATAGCCAGTTGTTTTAAACACACAAGTCCCCACAGATCGTGTACATGTGTAATACTAAGGCCCAAAGAATCAATTTGTGCCAGTGCTCCCTCTTTAGGAGGCAGACCCCTTCATTTCTTACTAACAAAGTAGATAATTTTGACTAGTCTTTCTGCTGGAAACAAAAGTCATTCACGTCATGGGGGAATAGCCAGGTCTCCATCTTTCTTGTCAAAGAACTCCTTCTGACTCCATGCTTCATGCTGGCTTGCATGAAAATGCACCAGTTCCAAATGAGATGTCATTTCAACCCACACTGCCCCCCAAAGAAAGAAATGGCACAGAGGGCTTAGCAAACACACAATATATTTAAGTAGGCACTGGCTGAAGCCACCATTGTGGATCTCAGATGAGATGGAGAGTGTGAAATGGTTTATTTAAGTGAGTAAGTAAAATTTCCAGACTATGCATTAGTTGGTTGAAGAGGCCAGCACTGAGCTTGTCCTTTTTGATTTCAGTGAGATACTGGCATGACATACTCTAGGTATTTTGCTAGAATGCCTGACTCCCCTCAAACTTGCTAATAGGGTAACTGGTTACCTATGGCTGGTTTTGTGATCTTTAAGTTGTCTTAACTGCAGAGTGAAGGGGTCATGCCCCATTGACTTTAATAGTCTTGTATGAGATTGACTTCTGCCAACCTGTCATCATATTTTAACTCATTCAGTATGGGTGCAGAGAATATTCTGTCTATTACAATGTGATTGAGGAGTGTGTACAGGAAGCCAGTACTGAAGGGTTAAATTATTTGTCAGCAAGCGATAGCTTCTACCCATTGTCATCATGCATATTTTTTTTGTCCAGAGTTTAAAGATTATTGTTATGTATAGTGTGTGGAAGTTGGCTGTGGTGAGGTCTGGGTAGTGACATTTCAGACGGAATGTAGCACCAGTTGAATTAGTTTTTTGTCGGTTTAACCCCCCCAGCACACATGTTTGCATAACCATGATGTTTTGTGCTGGGTTTGAGGCATTTAATTGTATGAGTGTTTATAGAAACCACTTACCACTCACATTGGAAACGGTCTGCCTTCTTGTATCATTTATGCATCATACAGCATTTAAATTACTTCACCTCTTTCACTCACTCCCTACAGCATTGGAAAGAGGAGTTTGAATGTACTGTATCTACTGTCACGTAGCTGAAGAAACAGTAATTGCCCATCCTTATGGGATTCACCTTGTGGTGCAGATAAATTGTCAGCAGTTTGGGGGGAGGGGTAGTTGTTCATAAACATCTTACCCTGGCTTCTCTGAGGTTGGTTGTTGCTGGGGGCTGCTTTTACCAGTGCCAGATCTTAACCCTTTCTTGAAGCTAAGTGTGTGGATTTCAGGAAACCTACCTTTTTACGTGCACAGCCAGGATGTGTGCTGCATAATGACATAATCCTTGGCACATCTCAATCCTATTGGTACTGTACTTTGATTAATTACTGGTAGTGCCCGGACTGAAAAACAGTGTTTCACATTTATGTAGTACTCCTCATGCACTGCAGCCCAAGGTACATTACAATTTGATTATTTACACAGGACGGCATAGTTTGGTTCTGCTTCTGCATAGGATAGCTTGATGTCTCTTAGTGCCATTGGCACTTTGATTGCCTTTGTTTTGGGACAAGATGCAACTTGTTCCTTGAAGAGCATCTGCTGGGTAAGGCTAGATATATCTTACAGAATGAAGGTTTGGGGCTTTTGATGTCTTGCTAATAATTTGCATGCATTTATTTGTTACTTTATTGATCTTTTTCATTATTTTGTTTTTATTTTACATCCACTAGTGAAAAAGAATCTGAGGGAATCATCTATTGAGAGCTTAGAAAATCTGTAAAGGCAAAACAAGCACTGTATTTCAGCAGAAAACAGAAAATCTAATTATATTTTCTTTAGAGAAAGAAAGCTTTTCCCTCATTAATGTTATACAATTAATACAAATATGAGATTTTTGATAATCTGTGAGCTTGTTTTATGATTTAGCAGGTAACAGTTTCTGTCTAACCAGATTTCACATGGGAAGATGAAACAGAAGCAATTTACTTTTAAACCAAAAATTGTAAAATCATACAAATGGACCACTATATTACAAGCACATGAAATGTAGAATTTGTTATTAAGATAAGTGTCTATTTCTTAAATATATATATATATATATATATATCTATATATATATATATATATATATATATATATATATATATATACATATATATATATATATCATATATATATAGATATATATATATATATATATATATATATATATATAGATCTACAATTTTTTTTTATTGAAAGACATTAGACTCCTAAGTAGTTGGGATTTTCTTACACCGCAATTGCAGAATTCTATTGTTTTTTTTTTGCTAGCAGTTTGAAAAGTAGAGGTGAAAAAATATTAAATTTATTGCACAAGTAATTTATTCTAAAGGCAAAAAGTAATTCCTAACACATCAGAGCACCATAAATAAGGTAGCCAGTTGTCTGTTTAATAAAAGTGAACACATACTCTTTAACACTTCTGCAGACTTTCCAGCATGCCAGTGTCATTAAATATTTTGAAAAAAATATATAGCTTTGTAATGTACAGTAATTAACAAAGAGGACCAAATTGAGTACACAAAATAGGATGTGTAGCACAATTAAAAAACTGTTTCCATATATTTGCAAACTATTTTCATTTCGAGGTACTTCTGATATTCTAAAGTCAGGCACTTGCACAGTATTTGTAAGAACAGGTTCAAGGAGTTTAACAGGAAAAGGAGATTATGTGCTTCATAGAGGAACAGTGCATCTACTACATCTGCAGTATGATTAGCAAACAAGGAGACCTCTTCCTGCACATTTTCACTTAAAAAAAAAGCAAACAACAATTTTATATACATTTTATTTTAAATTGCAACAGTAGCATTGCCATGTCTGCCATCAGAATGGTCAACTTGCTTCTAGTGTAGAGTCAGGGTTACCGGTATATATACACTTTATATAATGTTTCTCCCACTTGTGCCTAACATCAATATTATTCAGACTGGGGCACTTAAAATTGCATCTGTGAGGAGATGCCATGTCAGGAGAAGGTTGTAGTAGGTTCCATTAAATGTTCCTGCCAATGTGTAAGATCAGTCTAGATCCAGAGATGAACCAAACTACTCATGTTGAATTGCTTGTAAACTGGGTTGGGGGGGGGCTAAAATTTCCCTAACATTCTGGGTGTGATGGGGGCTCTCAGGTTTTATCTGTTTCAGGTACCTGGATCATGATGTTCGAAGTTTTCCTCCCCACAATACAAACTGCACAATCATCATATGGGAAAGTGGCATCCTCTGAGAGCTCTCGTTGCTTTGAAAACCACTTCATGGGCATCTGCATGGTCAGCAAGAGCAAGTCACATGACTGCTAGTGCTCGGAGTGCAGGGGATAGTGACAGTGTACAGGAGCTCAGGGGCCAAAAAGAAGTGAGATATCAGGAAACACTGTAAACTTGAAAAACAGTGGTGACCTAAGGCAGTGGGTACCAGGATAGCCACAGATGACAGGCCTAACTGGTGACAAAAACTTGATGTAACACATGTGTCAATGGGCCTAGAAAAATTAATGCAGTGACAGTTCCAACAGAACAGGCTGCAATGCCTGAGGCATAATAACACCAAGGGATAGGGTGCTAACAGCAATTTCTAATCTGGTCCACTACAGCACAACGTGTGGAAAAGAAAGCCTGGCCTGATGCTGTTCCATTCTATTTAGAGAGCATAAAATCTCTTTCAGTCTTTAATCCCCGTCATATGTAACAGTGCTTGTATTCTGTTCTTTGGAGTTGGAGAGAGTCTGAAGTTAACCATGAGGGGTTGCTGTTGATGATGTCCTACTCAGTTACCTAAACCTTAATCTTTCTGTACTCCAACATTTTTCAGGGTTACACAAATTTCCAAGCAGCTGTTTACATTTACTCAGTCTTGCGTCTATACAGTCAGGCAAAGAAAACAATGGGGAGCCTCAGTGCTACTGGCATAGATATGATGGTGTGCATTAAAGCATTTCAATGCATGCCCCAATATGTTGTGAGGCATATAGTCTAGATGAGTGCCTTGTGACCTGGGACATGCATCAACATGCTTTATTTATTTATTTAGTTTTGGTTTTGTTGACTTTATTACACAGCCTAGAGTGTGTTATAGCATTCTGATGCACAGTCACGTGAGGTGTTTCATCAGTGCATCAGATATGCCACAAGAATAGGTCAGCTTGCCTTTGCCTGCTATCCGCCCAAATATTGAAACCCCATGCCTTCTACAGCTAAGTGTGCTCCCACTCAACTGCATATTTATGGGGTCCTTAAGGAATTCCTGCTTCTCTCTAGTGCTTTCTCCTGTACTTTTTTATCATTTACTACAGCTATCATTTGTGGAGTGCAATGTTATCACACTGTGTACTTCATGTACTGCTGCTATCCCCTATCTCTTGTCACTAATCTTGCCTAAATACAGGGGAGGTTCTAAACGTGGAAAGCCGGGGGGAGGGGGCCTTAGCTCATAAAAATGTCATTATTGATCCAGAACAATGGGATAATTAATTGAAATAATAGAATATTAGGATGGCTCTAGCTTCCATGCCCCATGTCAACATATTTGCTATCTACTGTATCTTGGGTGGTCTTGGTTATATTATACTTGCTGCTATGCTTATTGTGTTCTGCTTTTTGTTGTAATTGTCTGTTTTGTCAACTCTGATCATGTTATCCTATCATGTATTGTCATATTACCAGTTTTTTGTATTGTCACGTTGCCATTGTTTTATTGTATTTTATTCTTCCAGATTCTGTCTAAAAATAGGCATCTTTATGCCTAGTGCACTGACCTGGTGAACAAAAACAAACAAATAAATAAATAAATAATGGTAATGGATTTTTCAGTGCCATTTTATAAAGAATATTTAAGTGTTGGCTTTGTGTGCAGTTATTATGAGTGGCGAGCTTACTAAGTCCCATAATGTTACATGCCCATGAAGTTCACCATACTCCAGTTTAGCTCGGGGCTGTCCAAATGAAAAGCAGCTTCTCATTTTCAGTGAGTCCTGCTTCAGCCCAGTTTTACTGCTGAAGCATGTTGAGGTCATGTTTCCCCAAAGCATGCACAGTATGGAAGCAGCAATTGTATTAGTAATCCAGCACCTTGTACTGCTGTTGGAAGGCATGAAGCAAGTGAGTTCACTTCATAATTGTGACCACAAAAAGTCAATCGTGAATCAGTGTCAGGCTTGATGAGTTGTAGTTGCTAATCGGTTTCTAGGCCAGGCTGTGGTTTAAACATGACTTGCTGCCAGACACCCCACACCTATGCAGCAGACTGAATGGTATTTCAGACCATTAGTAAGTAGTAGGATTGAAAAGAACACCCACCCACAACCAATCCTGCACACAGGCAGAGCAGAAAATTGATCAAAGCACCTGGGAGAAGAGATTGGACTCCACATAATGAGCTGTTTATGATGATGCTATGAAGCTTTAACCTGTGCAGAGAGAGGACTGGATTCACAAAGCCCTTGAAAATCCCACAACTGTAGGAAAAACCCAGTGGAAGTGGGTTGCCACTTGTGGAGCCACAGCTTTTCTCGCAGCTGCAGTATTCACAAAGGTGGAGCCGATTTACTATTAGCTCCATGACTTATGGCAGCTTGTGGGTGTTTTTCTCCGCAGCTGTGGAAAATTGTTATGGCTCATGGGAAGAGGCATAACATCCGTGCAGCTGTGGGTGACTGTGAATATGAATCTCCGCAGCTGTGAAGATTGCAGTCCGCAACTGGAGTTGCGGAGTGGGACTTAGTCCCATTTGGTTTTGTGATCTGGCCCAGAGTCAGGACCAGTTACAAAGCCAGCCCAACTGAGAGATGCCTGCCTCCCTGTCTGCTGCCACAATCAACATCATTCATGACTGACTGAGAGAAGATGAAAAGGGAAACTCTCCAGGCATAGCTGCCCAGTTAACAGAACGAGAAGCATCAAAGCAGTAGCTGAAGAACTCTTTGAGGCCTAAAGCCTAAGATAGGTTGGAGATCACAGTTACTGTTTGTTTAGTTAGGCAGGCCAAGGAAAGGGTGTTTAGTTCATGCTGCAGTTACCTCTGTGCATTGGTGTGTCAGGGTGGGGAGCAGTAATGGAGGGTTCCAGTCATGTCAGTTGGGTAGTGGACTGCAGCATAAAACTTATAGGAATACACTGGAAATCAGAGACCATCATGTAGTTCGCCATCAGAAGACGATGCTATATAGGCATGCACGGTTCCTGACTGTGTGTCTGTATAAAATTAGTTCACCTTGCTCTTGCTGTATGAGTCATACATTCCAACCTGGCAGTTGGATTTTATCTTTGCTTCCCCTGGATACTATGCATGTGCACAATGGAATGGAAATAGCTAGTGGCATACAAAGAAATTAAAGGAACACTATGGGTAAAGGGAGTTCTGTGTTCTGTTCTTAGCAGATCTCATCTTAAAGACATCAGTTTACATAGAAGTGTAGAATTCTATACCCAAACTTACATTTTGCTCCTTTTGTCCGTCTTTCATGGAATCAAGTGATAGAAGTGTAGTGCACCATATTCAAACACTTTGCAGCCACTTGAGACCCTGGGCTTGATTTTCAACGGTTGACATATGGCTTGTTTCCAGCCATGCATCAATCCTGTTTTCTGGCGCAGCTGCACCAAACTCAAACTGCACCCCATTTTAGTACATCAGGCACAGTTGCAACAGTTTTCACACTTTATGGCAGCTTGTGCCAAATATTTGGCACAAGCCCCGTAAAAAGGATCCCCCAAATGGCACAGGTTAGACTAGGGAAAACCTGGTCTAACTTATGGCATTTGACCCTTGGGATTGAAAATCCTGATGGGAGACCAGGAGAATGCCACAAGCACCATGTGCCAAATGAGTGGCGCACCAGGGGCTTGCAGCATTTTCAGGGCTCTGAAAATCGAGCCCCTCATGTTATCTTTGAGTGCGGCAATGATGGTGATGATGATGATGTGGCACCCCACTGTTGCCATACAGTTACCCTCATTTGTAATGCGTCATTGATTTTTTTATTGCCAGATTGATCATGGCAGTCTACCGGTCAGTGGGATGCTGGAGCCCCCTACTGAGAAGGCTGCTTGAGCTGGTCTTCCGGTAGCTGGGCAGCCCAAAGCTGTGGTGTTTCTAGACACACACTGGTGCATTCTGGGGCTTGCTTTTACTGATGATAAAAAAAAAAGCCTCTGTTAATCAGTCTCTCCCTCACTTTATAAATATCTTTTCCAGACAGCATAGACCAGGCCCATATTTTTTAACAAGCATTTGTCAATGCTGAATGTTTGCTTGCTGGCAGTAGCATTTGAAGTTCAGGAGCTAGACAGATGCTGAATAGAAAAGGCAGTGAAGTATTGAACTGACGCCAACCCTACCCCCACCCTGCAGAGATGGACAGGCATTGGAGGGCACCTTTGGGTCAACGCCCATAATGCTAATGCCATTTCACCTCACCCTACCCTGCAAACACCAACAAGTGTCGAGGCGTGCCTTGAGGTGTTCGGACTTTACACTCACCCCATTCCATAAGGAAATATGCTGGAATGGGTGCAGTATAGGAGAATGGGGTAAGGTTTGGGGCCAAAGAGTCCAAGGCACAACTCGATGCCTGTCACTGGCTGCAGGGTGGGGGTGGGGTTGGAATGGCATGAGCATTACTGTCGACACTCCCAAGTCACACCCCTGACGCCTGTCGGTCCCTACAGGGTAGGGTGTTAGGGTCGGAAACCCTAATGCCCTGGGCGTTTCTTGGTATTTTCACTCCAGGTTTTTGACAACTGCTTTTTGTGACCCCGCCACATGAACAGTGACACTATCAGTTCATTAACTGAAAGGTGATTTTGCACAGTGACTGTGCCATTTGGCACCACAGGTGCGAAAACACATTTTGGGCAGAATGTGAAAAATGACAGCTGTACTGTTCATGAGGAGGTGTAAAAAATGTTAATGTTGAAAATTTGAGTGAAAATATAAAAAAATTGGTGAAGTTAAGAGCGTGCATGGGAACTGTGCAATGCACGCTTGTAACACAGTCATTTTTTGGAATTTTTTCACCAAATTTGCAACATAGGCTTTTTGGGAGCCCACCTCATGAACAGTGACACTGTCATTTTGTTACTCGGTCCTGGAAGGTGATTCCACGCAGTGACTGTGGAATCACCTTTCAAGACCGAATAATGACATAACAGTGACTGAGTTCATGAGGTGGGGTCCCAAGAACCCCATGTTGAAAATTTGGTGCCAGATGTCGCAAAAATGGCAGAGATATCCACCTAAGTTGAATCCCCCCCATTTATGCCATTATACAGCTTACTGGCATTTCTTCAGTTCGCGGTCAGCTTTGAAGAGTGCAGATGTGTTCCCACTTCACCGAAGATCATGGCACTGGAGCTCTGGAGGTAAGTATGGGCTGGGGAGGTGCGGAGAGGTGGGGTGTGTGCAGAGGGTGGGCATGGGTTTTGGAGGGGCTGTAATGCAACAGGCAGTGAGTGACCATTTTCTTGTTTACAGGTAAAAAAAAAAAAAAAAACTTTGTGGGAAGGTTTTCTTTTTTCCAGGTACATTTGGCACACTGGGGTGGGCTTCCAGTGTGCCATGTGGGTGTTTTGGTGGGGGACTGGAGCTGATGGGGACTGAGAACCCTGTCGGCAAAGAAAATGGGTCTGTGTTTGGGGGGGCATGATGTTGAGGGGGATTGGACACCCCCTCCGCAGACAAATTCAACTATAGGGACATCATGCTGACGGTGATTGGGCTTCCCCATCAGCAAATGAACTGGGGAGGAGGCATGCCAACAGGGGGATTGGGCACCCTCGATGTCAGCTTTCACAGGACTGTGAGAGGCAGATGGCGACAGCCACTATGTTTATTGAAATGTTACACTAGGCAAGGCACACTCTGCAATGAGGGGGCGCTCCCTCATTGCAGCGGCAAATTTCTTTCAAGTTGGTGGCACGCTTTTGAGCTGCTGTCATAGACAGCGTGCTCATTCATTGGTGCCACAGAGACAAGCCCCAAAAATCAGTGGCAGCACTGGCCACAACACTGCCGCACCTCCAAAACCTGCTACTCCAGCAAGCTGTCACATGTTTCTTGCGCATGTGCGCAAGAAAACATAAAAATCAGTATTGGACAATATAATGCACTTTAATTCATAACTGCCCCTGGAAATATCTTTGTAATGCTATACAGTATACCAATTTAATTCCTTACTCTTTCTTTCCTACCTTTCTCTGTGATACTTTTTCATCTCTGTCTCTTCTTTTCTGTAGCTGTCTCTTTTATTTCTTGATTTTATTTTCTTTCTTTTCTGGACTGTCTATGTTTATTTCATCTTTGCTGGGCAGGTGGCCTCTTTATTCATGTAATCTTCCACAGCTTTCTCAGGGGAAGCCTGCAAAAGCAAGGCAGATATGGGATTGCTTACTAGAAAGGAAGAATTTTACAATTTTAATGACACAATTATGATGCTTTGCTAATGGACTATGCTTTACTATTGATGTATTTAAAACATATTTGACTCAGTAAGCAAAAAGACCCCAGAAGGCTCATTTCCAATTGTGACCTGGGGGATGGAGTGAAATACAGAGAATACAAATTAGTGGGAACTTATTTATTTGTTCTGAGTATGAACCAAGAAAAAAAAATTGAAAAAAGGTATTTAAAATATTTTAAAAAACTTAAAATGTTTTATTGATAGTAAAAATATTGATAATTTAAATTAATAATTGAAAACTGTATTGCTATAACTCTTTTGTGATATTGCACTGACAGGTTACACACTTTCATTAAAAGATATGTTTCTAGCTCTAACAGTTCTAAGGCTAGCCCTTTCTCAAGACAATTGATTTGCAAAAGGCTAACTTTGCAAATTTTTATTTATTTATTTAGCTTTTGTTGACCGGGTAAGTGCACTAGCCAATTTCTGACTATTTTCAGGCATGACCCGGGGGAGGGGGGATACAGATGAATGCCAATTGACCTTGAACCAGATTAAGCTGTTGGTGGTATTTTTAGTGAATGAGGGAAATTTGGCCAGGACACCGGGGAAATTCCCCTACTCTTTTCGAGAAGTGCCATGGGATCTTTAACATCCACCTGAACTACCACCAATCCAGGCAGATGGGACCTCGGTTTAACGTCTCATCCGAAAGACGGCACCTCAACAGTGCAGCACCCCTCTCATGCTGCACTGCAGTGTCAGTACTGGGATATTAACCCAAGTGCCAGATGTGGGAACTGAACCCACAGCCCTCTGATCTCCCGGCCTCAGAGGCGAGTGTGCTACCTACTGAGCCACTGACAATGTTAGGACAATATATATATATATATATATATATATATATATATATATATATATATATATATATATATATATATATATATATATATATATATATATATATATATATATATATAATATTATACAGGCGTGATTGCACCCTATAGTTAGGGTTGAGTAGGAATGTTAAACCCCAATTTTTGCATGTTAATAACTTTTCAACTGTTCAACGGATTTGCACAACATATGGAATGCTTCTTGATTTACCAAGTTGTGTTTTGGTTGAACTTACAGTTATCGCAGTCCATGAGCTGTCAAAATCCTAATCCACCACCCGATCCTCTTTCATGAGGTTACAAAATCCTTGACTGTCACTCAGGGATCAGATGGCCAAAATCTGATGGTCAAGGGTTTCTTGTGGACGGTGATTTTAACAGCTCGTGAATGGGGACTGATTTGATGGTTGGGGATTTTGCTACCTCACGAACTAGGAATTTTTAAACTTTTAAAAATGCTCCCACTGCACTGTAAATAACGGTTTGGTTTTTTGACTTGAAATTTGCAGGATATTAAGGGGATGTCCAACAGATGTGAATTATGCTATTTAGGTGTTTCTTTTGGTGCCCATATCTCATAAAAAATGCAAAATACAGATTTGTTTGATTTATCTTGTGTGGACCTCTCACTGTCATGATTACAACGACACTTGAATTTTTTTCCTAGCTGCTACGATTCCCGAGATATTGGCAAATTAATGTTACAAGGGTTCCTTGATCTATAGGGCTGCTGTATGGCTCTTGTAGCTATGTGTACAGGAGCGTAGGGGTATTAGAGAAAGTACACTCCTGCCAGATGCATCTTTGTTATGCAGAAATGGGTAGCTTGGTGGGGAGCACGGGCCCACCAACACATGATATTTACTAGTTATAGTATTTCGTGCAGGAATTATTGTAAAAACCTGTTTAATGCATCAGTTAGGGTTAAAGTGACAAAAGTGGGGAAATGAGGCATTAGGGTTGAGCCTCTAACCCCCCACCCCCCACTCCCCATCCTCCACAGACTGACAGACATCTCCTTTACTATAGCTTGTCAACCTGTTTACACATGGAATGGGGTGAGAGCTGGGCCTTTCAACCCCATGGCACACCCCAACATATTTTGGTCTGTGGGGGATGGGGTGGTGGGGTGGTGGGAGGGTTAGGGGCTTAACCCTAACATCTCATTTCCCCACTTTTGTCATTTTGACCCTAACTGATGCATTAAACAAAGTTTTTTGCAATGAATATATGTATATGTGTGTATCTTTTTAAATTATCATTAATTTAAATTATCAATCATTAAACACTGTATTAATATACAATAGCTCTTCTATGATGTTGCCCAGACTCCAAGCTTTCATTTAAAAAAAACAGTAGGTTTTCATCCCTAATGGTCCCAAAGTTAGCTTCTTCTAAAGATGCTTTCTTTGAAAAAGGTTAACTTTGAAAATATTAGTGAAAGAAATATACAATAAACTGATAAGCTTACAAAATTATTCATAATTTAAATTATTGATCATTTAACATATATCAATAAAAGTATATCATGATGTTGCCCTAACTCCAAGATTTTATTAAAAAAAAACAATATTCTATCCATTCTATCCCTAATGGTCCCAAAGTGAAAACATTTTAAGATAATTTATTTGAAAAAGGCTGACTTTGGAACCTCTAGGGTTAGAAACCTAATGTTTTTTTAAATAAAAGCTTGACATCATGTCAACAAAAAGAAGTTATAATGAAACCATTAACAATTATCAATATTTTAAAATGTCATTACATTTTATATATATTTAAAATTATAGATGTTTTAAAATTTAAGTAAATCAAAACTGTATCTACATAACTTATCTGTGTTACCCAGACTCCAAGTTTTCATTTCAAAAACATTGTTTTTTGCCCAAACACTTTCAAAGTTAACCCATTCTATGGATACTTTCTTTGAAAGGGTTAATCCTAGAACAGTGTTTACGCTAAAAAAAAAAAAAAAAGGAACTTGGACACATATTCACGTGTTTTGTCCAGCAATACACTTTTAACTTTAAGATGATAGTTACACGTGTATGCATGTATTATGATGTATACTGATAAATGTATCCTTATGATGTTGATCATATAGCTATGGGACCTAAAACACAAAAACAGACAAACCAAATAAAAAAATGAGCAAACAAAAAAAACTACTTTTCATGGTCCTTTGCCAAACATGGGTATGTGACAGTTCCCTAAGTATCTAGCATCATGTAATGTATGTAGAAGATACCGGTGGCATTCTGTCAGAAGAGTACCACATTCTTTTCATCTGTAATCCATTTTTCACTAAAAACATAAAACTCATGCACCAAGATACTGTAGGGCATTGATGGACAAAGGAAAGGCCATGAGGAGAAGGGAACTGCACTTAAAGGATGAAAAAATATACTGACTATACTCCACATCCCGACATACTGCACTTTTGAAGTTGAAGTCATGGTAATTGGGACAAACATGGTGGGGCCCGATTCCAGGATGCATGTTGTAACTCACAGGCATATATGAGTTGTGACATGCGCCGCTATGCTGGGGACCCTGCGCCCTATTCCAGAACAGGTAGGGTCCACTGTACTTATGCCCTGTGACTTGCAGCAGCCACAGGCTGCGCCACGGGAAGGATGCACCCGACACGGGTGCTGCAAGCCGCAGAATGCAGGTCACAATCGGTGCAAGGCATAGCCCCCCAGTGCCCCACATCCCAACACCATGGCACTGTCCCACAGGGCTGAGGAGGGGCTGGTGGCCACAGGACCACCCTAGGATGCCTGGCATGTGGGGGGACAGGAACTGCCTCATGGGGGCACTGCATGGGGTTGGAGGCAAGGGGGTGCCAATGGCCCACAGTGGGCAGTCCTGTCATGGGAGTGCGGTGGGCACCCATGGGGGACTGTGGGGAGGTTGGCTGGAGGGGTAGCAGGCTTGGTGGTGCGTTCCTGGTGGACGTAGATATGGTTAGACCAGCCAGTAGCTGGTCTAGCTGTACTTACGCCATGGTCCACCGGGTCCCACTTAGAATCATGATTTGCAATTCTGCTAGCTGCCCTCTTGGAATATCAGCTTTATTGTTGCTGGAATCCCTCTTGCGCCAAGTTGTGGGGGGTTGCGGGCATAGTGGGTGGCGTAACCCACATTTGGCACAGGCGGCCTTTGCCATGTCACAGGCCACCTCTTGGAATTGCGTTGGGTGTAATGCATGTCGCAAGATGCGATTTGCACCATAGGGTTTGGCACAAGTTGCCTTGTGACATGCGTAACCCCTTTTGGTATCGGGTCCATGGATTGAAGGCCCTGGCATAAGACCCTGTGAGGGCCCCCTCAAATAACTCAGAATTGTCCTGCTGGGTCTCTGACCCTGATAGACTCAGAAAACTTTAAGCTTTGTCCTCTCTGTCTCCACTTCCCCTTCGCCCCCCCGCCCTAAATGCGCTGATCCATTCCTGCTACTGTACCTAGCGACCGCAGTCATTTTTCCTACCTTATCCTGCAGCTGCTAATTATTAAATCATTTTAGGTTAACAGTTTGCTTCACTGTTGTTGCTGTTACAGACTGATATTACTCTTTATGTGTATTTATTGTACATGTGGACCCTCTCCTCCAATCACAAGCCAGAGTTACAAACACTATATTCCATAGTAAACTCACAGCAGTCATTTAATTCTCAATTAAATTACTGCTGACAGCTCGGAACAGTCATTCTAGTGTCAATAAAATGACAGCAGGGACATCATCACCTCACCTTACATTATGACTGGTCTGCACTTACAGCAACTGTAAACAAGTGCAGTGCTGGAAGGGGGAGAGGTGGAGTTGCCATAAACCTGCCTAGGGACAAAAAAACAGTACCACTAGCTTTTTTTCAAACACGTGAATCATAACAGTGATATTGTGATAGTTGTCTCACTATCCTTAGCAATAATGTGAGTGTCTCTTGAAGATAAAGTACTTGGCATTCAGCCTCATACTTTATTCACTCAGCAATCACATTATTGCCTCATCTAATGAGGCAACTAGCACAGTATCACTTAATTCAACTTCGAAGGTTTTGCACAGATCTAGTAGACTTTTTTCTGCTTATATCAGCTTCTGTGCATATGAATTTTATATATTCGACGAGACATGCTGATGTGGAGATGATGCCTCCAACTCAACATATGGGTGCTGCTGCTTGTGCCCCCCCCTTCAGGACTCAAGAAAACAGTGGTAGGGTGGGGCACACATTCCTCCCTCCCTCCTTGGACAGCAGGGCACCTCAGCGTACCAGTCTCCTGCCTCCTGCTGGCTGATTGCAAGGACCAGCTTTGGGACATGATTCAGATCGCTAGCATGGCAAGCGGTTCCCAAACCACTGTGCTATCTGGTCAGCCCATGTATTTAATTTCATGTTTTTCTTCCCATGCCCTCTCCCACCCAGGTTGCACCTAGAAATGAGCCTTGACTCAGTGTGTGCTTTCCTGGTCTGATAGATAGATAGACAGACAGAGGGATAGATAGATAGATAGATAGATAGATAGATAGATAGATAGATAGATAGATAGCCAGACAGACAGTTAATTAAATAAATTATGCAAAATGAAAAGAGATAAACAATTTATTTATTTATTTAGTTTTAGTTGACCAGGTAAGCACACTAGACAAATCCTGCCTATTTTCAGGCACGCCCCGGGGGAGGGGACTACAGATGAATGGCAACTGACCTTGAACCTTGAACCAGATTAAGCTGTTGGTGGTATTTTTTTAGTGAATGAGGGAACTTTGGCCAGGACACCAGGGAAATCCCCCTACTCTTTTCGATAAGTGGCATGGGATCTTTAACATCCACCTGAACTACCACCAATCCAGGCAGATGGGACTTCGGTTTAACATCTCATCCAAAAGACGGCACCTCAGAAGTGCAGAACTCCTCTCATACTGCACTACAGTGTCAGTACTGGGATATTAATCCAAGTGCCAGATGTGGGAACTGAACTCACAGCCCTCTGATCTCCCAGCATCAGAGACGAGTGTGCTACCTACTGAGCCACTGACACTACACTAAGAGTGACTGGCATTGCAGAAAACTAATGATGACTTGAAGCCATGATTTCAGAGGTCTACAGAATTTAAGTGTTCAGTACTGCATAGAAAAGACCAAGTGTGCCAGCCTAAGTAGGTGGGACCATCAGTGGGAGCTTCCCTTGCCAAACAGAAAAAAATTGAATGTTTATTAAAAATGTTTGCGCCAAACTTTTGGAAGGGGGCTGAACTTTAAGTGAAGGATAAGTGGCTGGAGTTCACATGGAGTGCCCTACATTAAACTGCAGAGAGAAAAATTCAGCTGTCAGGGCCCTTGAGAGGGTGAAGGAGCCGGGGATAATTACTAGGGCCCAGCCCCAAAGAGGGGTCCCCTAGCATGCTATTGTATGCATTTACATAGGGGCCTCAGAGTCTGAACTTTTCCTGGGCCCAGAATTCCTCTCATGGGGCCTGTCAACTGTTAACTGTTATGCCTGCTATTACAAGTGGAAGAGGACATTTATTAGTCTTAAAAGTAAGCTTGGTAAGACTAAAAGTTGTTCTCTGCAAAGTGCAGTCTTCTTGTGCTTCAGCTTGGACTCCCGGACTGCTCTGTTTTGTTCTCCCACATTGTCACTCTGACGCTAAGATTTTGCCTTGTTGTGTCAAGTTTTTGGCCACATGGTTGTGCCCTGCTTTCAAAGCAACAGAAAAGAAAAAAATACTCAAATACTGTCCCATGTTCTTGTTTTATTATAACTAAAAGGACACAATCAGTTTTGATATGCTATAGTTAAAAATAACAGTTTTTAGAAATTGCTCCTCAAAACCAACTGATTGCTAATTATTCTTTTCTTTGATTCACGATTCTGCTAATCAGCTTCCCAATAATAATTTATTCCTTTCCTTTGCACAGACTGAAGAACCAAAAACATTTCTAATTAAAAAAAAAATCCAGCTATATTCACGGAAAACCCTTCTTGTGAGAGGGAGCCTAACAAATTCAGGTAGCAAGCATTTACCATGAAACTCTGGTGGAAAATTTGTGGATTGGCAATTGACCTGAAACAGAGTAGAATCTCCTACACAAATTTGTAAGCCACTGTTTCATTTGACCATTGAGTTTAAAGAACACAAGGGTCTGGGTACTCAGAGTATACGTTTGTTTACATTGATTTGTAAGCAGACAGTAGAGGTCTTCAAGTTAAGTCTGATGTTGCTTACCAAGGGAATCACTGAATACCCTTGGTAATAAAGTGGATAAGGAACCTCTTTAGTATGTTTGTACAGTGTAGTTGTTTATAACTGCTTTTGTAGCAGGTGATCAGACATGATGGTCATAGAGTTTACAAGGCCCTGATCAGGCCCCTTTTGGAGTACTGCATACAGTTCTGGGCTCCTCAATACATACAGTACATTGAAGCAGTCAAAAGAGTGTAACACAAGGCCATCAAAATGATCACGATAAGGTAGACTAAAGGGCACGGGGTCATAACAGCGTGGACGAAACCACGCACAGCAAGACCGTGCTGTTACTAATAGTGTGTGGCAAGATCTGTTCATACTTTCTTTGTTTCATGGGAGGCTTCATCCGCCGTATCCCCCATGTGGGGGGGCTCCCCCCCGGAACTATAATAACCAACTCCGAGGGGGTGTGGACACAGGGGCAATAAAATTACTTAAAAAAAAAAATCCCTTGCAGGGAATCAAACTGCTGTCTCCCCAACCACTGCAGGGTCGATGCTCTAACCACTCCACCATGGGAGCAGTTCGACCGAGAACCCGATCCGCAGTGTCCACATACTCTTCCTTCCTCCGGGTGAGCAACCGGAGGTAGTGATACTTTTGTATCGCTGTAATTCCCCTGTCGCTCTAAAACCATTTGCGGTTTTCACTGCGCAGTCTTGCTGTGCGCAGTATCATCTGCACTATTCTTACCTGGTACCGAACAAAAGCTATGAGGAAAGGCTGGAGGCCTGAAGTTGACCAGCAAGGATAAGTGGTACAAGGCTGTACCCGTATTATGATTTAAATAGTAGAGAGATGTGTTCTGTGGTGCAGGACAGGGGGTGCCCATACAGGGTTAACTAAACCCTGGATAGTCAAAACAGTTCAGAAAGTACCACATTTACCAGAAACAAGTGCATCCAAGGACTGCACTCCATACAGGATAAGTGCTGCTAGAAGTTTATTTTTGAAGTAGAGTCCACAGCATATTATTACATGAATGCAGACGCACAGAACACAGAATTACAGTGCTACGGCAGTGCTGACCAAAAGGCCTGGCGCTTCTCTTGTGAGTTTTATCAGGGGGCTGGCCACTGGTCAGTAAACCCCACCTTTTATACCTGTACTATGGTACTCTGGACCAACGAGTACAAAGCCCGGTTACAAATACTGCCACAGGATAAATAGACAATAAAGACTTGTTCATGCTGTGTAGGGACACACGCTCCAGGGGATATTCACTGAAGCTGACTGGTGGGAGATGCCAGAAGGATGTCAGAAAGCATTTCTTCACAGATGGGGTGGTAGGATGGTGGATGGGTGAAATAGACTACCAAGGGAGATAATCTGTGTGAAATCATTGGGAGGTTCAGACATGGGTGAGACAGATGTATGGAGCTGGTAAGGATATTGGCAAAAGGGAGGGGAAAGAAGGCGTGAAGGGCCGCTAGGGCCCAATCAACAGTAGATATTATACAGTAGGTAGGTAGGGCTGGACAGGCTTATTGGGCCACAGGGCCTTTTTCTGTTGACATCTTCAATGTTTCTGTGTAAAATATACTCTTTCATTAATATATGCCTTGTGCCTCACAATGCACACTAGTGGTGCATATATACTCTACACCTCATTGTGTGTTATCTCTTACTTGGTCATTCAGTCTGCAGTATACAAATCAGCTATTTTATGAGTATTAGTTTATTATTTTTACTTTCTCTCTCTCTCGCTTTGGTATGAAGATGGACAGAACTGAATAAGGGAGAGTCAGTTCAGCAAGTGTAGTGTAGGGGGAGTATTGTGGACAGTGTAGCAAAACCCACCATACTTTTACCTACACTGTATCTGATCCATGGATAAATAGGGGCTTGAGTTTCCATTGCCATCATTTGCTCAACATAGCACACATGCTACATTCACCATAAACAACAAAATAATAAATACGTAATCCTTGTGCTTTGAGCTGCAGTGAACGTGTTATATGGATCCAGAAAGCCAGATCTTCTTGTCCTTCCTGATAGTTTTAAAGATTCCCTATGTTAGTTTTTGGCTCATATTCCTGTGACACATGGTGAAAATGTTTGAAGCCATTGAAAATATACAATATTAGAAGGGCAATATTTAGATACAAACACAACTCCAGTTGTGATGCATGACAGCATTTAAAAAAAAAAATGTTTTAAAGTTTATCATATACAGTAGCATGTCAAAAGAACAATCAGTGCTCAGTATCATCACAGACTGTGTAGATTTACAATTCCCCTGTACTGTAGAACTCTAGGGACCCTATACATGGTCGCTGTTGTGTGGCACAAATGTGTGCCCCATTGTGGTATCCACAAAGTGGTCACAAGCCTTTTCCTGCATTGTTGCAATAGTCATTTCGACAGCACTGAGATGGCATGAGTGCAGCATGTTTTTGAAGTGCTGTGCTATGCACAGATGCTTGCCAGCTTACACACAGACTAATTTGATACCACAGCTCCTTCTCGTCAGGTCTACTGGGGAGGGGTAGTTGTGTGACACTGACCTGCAGAGTTGTCAGGGAACTGAGATCAAAGGGGGTCCCTGTTGTCCAGTTGATACCCCTCAGTAAGGTGTGAGGCTAGTGAGGGGATCCACTGGACACTAGGGACATTTACTGTAACAGGTTGGGGGGGCACTGGACTACCAGAATTGGTCAAAAGAGACACCAAACATAGAGAATACTGGATGGGCAACCATGCAGAACCAGTGTGTTCTGCCACAGAGGGATTTGATTCCATATGACCTTGAGAGCAAAGCTCGAGAGGTCCTTTGGAATCAGACCCTGAGGTGGCAGAACACACTGGTACTGCATAGGGTTGGCAATACAGTATTTTTTATAGTGTATGGTGCCCCTCAAATGATTTGCTATACTGTTTTAGTGTTTTTTTTTTGACAAAAAGAAAATGCTGTGTCCCGTTTCATATTTGGGAGCTAGGAAGGTTGCGAAGGTGAGCTGTGTGGTTGCTAGGGACTACCGGTCCCTATGTTAGCAGTGCACACTCCCATTGGTTGTCACTGTATTGTGGGAGGGATTTTCAAGAAAAAAAATGGCAGCAGGACATCCCGTTTAGCGAGAAAATCCGATGGAGAGAAGGAAACTGCCATTGATTTTTGGTGAGTGGTTCTGTCTCTCAGCATTTTTATCTTATTTTATTTTTTTTATTTATTTAGTTCTAGGATTACAATTACCTTTGAGCCAAGGCTCTTTTACAAAGGTTCCACATCAGTTGAAGAATAGTACAGAGGATACAATAGAAATAACAATATTGCAGTAGAAATAACAACAATGAGGATGATTACAGAACAAATTGGGAACGGTAAGGTTCAATGGAAATAACAATTGCAGGTGGATACAGAACCATTGGAACAGTTATTATTTAAAAACTCATTTAGAGAGCAAATGACCAAGGTCTGGCCTGGGTCAGCAACACAAAGAGGGGGTACAGAGACATGGTGGAGAGGCGGGTGGGGTGGACGTAGTAGCAGCCGGAGGCATTTGTCAGACAACAATAGGGAAGAAGTGCAGGTAAAGGGAGGGTGAGGGGGGAAGGGAGAGATGGGAAGAGTGGGGGCAGTAGGAATTGGAGGAGAGGCAAGGAGATAGGACAAATAGGAGATAGGGCAGATAGGAAATGGGGTTGATAGAGGATAAGTGCTTCGAGGGGGCACAGAGAGGCTGTAGGGGTGGTGGGTGTGTCTGAAATTAGGTGAGACAATCACAGGAGCTGGAGGCAGTGAGATAGAGCTGGTGCCTAGTTTTAAACATACCAAGTGTTGGGGCTGAGGAGATGGTGGAGCTGAGACCATTCAGCCAAAGAGGAGCCCTGTAGGTGAAAGAACGTTGACCCAGTGTAGTGCGACAGTGGGGAACTTGCAGGAGCTGCAGTTTGGATCTCCTGGTGCTCTGCAGATTGGTATTATGGTGTAGCAGGGCTTGAACACCAGGGGGTGGGAGGCCAAGGTTAATTTTTTTTTGCCATGGTACAGGTGAGATACTTAATATGGTTGGAAAGTTGGAGCCATCCGGACTGAGCATACAGGTCACAGGTATGGGTGAGATAGTGGGCTCCAGTGATAAGCCGACATGCCTTGTTGGGGGCTGTTGATATATGTCTGAGGGTTGACGCCGTGGCTGAGCCATAAATGATGAGACCATAGTCAATAATCAAAACCACGGAGCTCTGGACGGCAGTCTTCAATGCATCTGGGGTGAGATGTTGCCTGTGTTTGTATAGTAGTCCAAGACATGTATTAGCAGCTTTGGCCACACTGTTGACATGAGCCCCGTAGGATAGATTGGGGTCAAGCAGTATCCCTAGGTATTTGAAGGATAGGACCTGTTCGAGGGCATTCCCCTGCATGGTGGAGATAGCCAGGGGGTGTAGTTTGTGCTGATTGTGAGAGCTGCAAAAGAGCATAGACTTAGTTTTCTTGTGATTAAGGACGAGCTTATGATTAGAAAATCATGTTTCAACGGCACTGAAACCAAGCTGAAGATTGAGTTGTAATGGCGTGAGGTCTTTGTGAGAGGAGAAAACAACTGCATCGTCAGCATACAGAATGATTTGTTCCAAGCAGGATTGCGGTAGGAAATTTAGAAAAAGGCTGAAAATAGGAGTGGATCCAGTATGGACCCCTGGGGGACACCAGAGCAAACTGGCAAGGTATCAGAAAGAGCATTGGCAATTTTTACTCTTTGTGAGTGGTTTTCAAGGTAGCTTTTGAACCAAAGAGCAAAGTCAGGTGCAAGACTGGTGTTCAGTAGTTGGTCAATCAGCAGCCGATGGTGGACAGTATCAAATGCCTTGGACAGGTCGATAAAGACTGCCCCAGGAAGGAGGCCCTTGTCTAGTGAGCTGTGCACTGCTCCAGTGAACTCGAGGAGGGCAGAGGTGGTGCTGTGTCCTTTTCTGAATCCGTGTTGTTGTGCACACAGTATATTGTATTTGTCCAGATAGTCGGTGAGCTGGTCCATGACTATACACTTGAGGGCCTTGGAGAGCGGGGCCAATATGGAGATCGGGTGATAGTTAGAGTGACTGGTCTTGTCACCACTTTTGTAGACCGGGGTCACAGTGGCAGTTTTCCATCTGTTTGGGAATTGACTGCAGCTGAGAGAGGGGTTAAGAATTTTAGTTAAGGGATGAAGTACATCATCAAGGGTAAGTGACAGCAGCTTAAGGTCTAGGGAGTCACCTCTGGTTCTGGATTTTGAGATAGCTGTGGCAATGTAGCAGTGTGCTTCATTCAACTTGACCTCTCTGAAGTAGAAGTGGGGGTGATTTGACTGAGCACAGGGGGTGTTGAAAGAGGTGTCATTTTCTTCAAAAAAGCCAGGGGGGAGAACGGTCCTGAGGTCAGTAAAAGCAGTATTAAAAGTGTTTGCAATGACCATGGGGTCAAGGGTAGTGGACTCATCAACAATTAGCATAGCCGGTGAGGTTTTCAGCTGCTTCCCAGTAACTTCTTTGATATTGTCCCAGAATGCATGTCCATTGCCCCAGGTGTTGGTGAGAGCATCCTTGTAATAGGAACTTTTTGTTAGCCGGATGGATTTTGTGCAAGCGTTTCAGGCATGTTTGTATTTTTGGATGTCAGATTGCTTGCCTGTAGCTTTTGCCACCGCCCAAAGATGGTCCCTTGATTTCAGCTGAGAAAGGAGCTCCTCAGTGATCCAGGGGTTACAGAGGGCTTTAGCTTTACATTTTTTAACAGGAGCAAAGAGGTCACAGGCCCTGTTGAAGGTGGTGATGAAGTAGTCAAGAGCCATGTTAACATCCTTTGCCTTGTATATAGGTAGCCAGTCTTGCAGATTCAGGTAATGTTTGAGATGGGTAAGCTGTCCATGGGGGAGGACTCTGCTGGAGATGATTTTGGGGGGGGTGCTTGAGAAATTTGTTAGACCATTCACAGATGACCGGGGAGTGGTCACTGAGAGAATCCGGGAGGACAGTGGTATGAGACATCCTGGTGGGGTGGCTGGTAAGTACCCAGTCCAGAAGGGCACTGGTACCAGTTTTGTAGTTTGTCCTGGTAGGGGTGGCAACCATCTGTGAAAGGTTAGCAGCTGCTATGGCATCCTGGCATATATGGCATATCTGGTTGATCCTGCATTTTCACAGGTTATCACAATTTTCAGTTCATGTTTGCTTGTTTGCTATTCAGTGTGAAGTGCTGTTCTGCGTTGTGTTGCCACGCAGTAGTTTGAATGAGAAGAACACTGTTCTGCATGTATGGGCTGAACAGCGTTCTGTGAACTTTTTTTTATCTGTGCTGAACAGCTTTTCAACACAGATAAAAAACAAGTAAGAACAACGTTCCACCATACACTATAGTTTGATACCCCCCAGTTCAGAAGTAGACCAACTAGTATAGATCTGATGGGTGGGGGTGGGGGTGACTACAGCAGTAGTGCCATTACTATGGAGACATGTGCATGGCATAGTGCCACGCAAAAAGTCTGTGGTCCTCACAGTTCAGGTAGTAGCAGTAAAAATTCTTGTTTCTGGCTGCAAACATTTGACGGCCACCATTTGTCTTGCAACTTAGCCACCAGGAGAGACTCTTCCCCTGGCATTGGCTAAGTCAGGACGCTTTGTATAGTAGTTTTTGGTGGAGGTACAATGGGGTGTCTCTTTGCACCCTCAATTTGCATCATCACTGATTGTGACGGTGTATTGGGCCCCAGAAGACAACACTTGTTCCTTCACCTAAAGTGCATTTTCTTTTTCTACTCTTTTTAATTGGATGGTTTATAAAAGCAAAAAGCTGCACTTCTAGAAGGGCTTTATATTCAGATAATCTTTCGGTGATGTTATATGGCTTTGGTTTTTATCCTTGCTATCCGAATAATCTGACTAGAAAGCTCACTAGAACAGGGTTTGCTGACTATAGAGAAGGATTACTCTGTGTGTAACAGGAGCAGAGATTCTGGGACATGATCTACTGCTTAGATCAGAGTAATTTAATTATGAAGCAAGAAAAGTTTTGGGCAGACATGCTGTGTGCTGGGCCTACTGCCTGCGGACTGCGTCTGTTGTATTGCTTCCTCTGCTTTTTGTGGGTGGTTGCTTTACCTTACATTTAGATGTGATGGCCAGGAGAGGGTATGCATATATGGTAAGATTCAGCATGAGATTTAAGTCACAAGTGATCATTGACAGAAGGATTCTGAATTAAAAAAAAAACATCTCAGAATAATGGAGGTAAAAATGCAGGAAAGACTTTAAAAAAAACAATGGGGCTGAGGATAATTTGGCAGTATTAAAGGAGGCAATTTCAGAATAAACCCATGAATGTTTCAGGATCATAAGAAACTCCAAGCCAGATAGGAAACCAACATGGGTTGAAGGCCAGGTTGTCAGGCTTTTGGGGAAAAAAGTGCATTCTAAAATTATTAGAAAGAGCAGAGCAAGATGCATAGAGGTATATAAGGATAGAGTATAAACAGAAAGATTATCATGGAGGTAAGGCAAAGGCAAAATTAAGGCTAGCAGAAAGGATAAAGGACAATTACAAGTCTTTCTGTAGATACAGTAGTGAAAAGGGAAGACAAAGGACAGTATAAAAAGGACTAGGGAAGAAGGGCTTAGTACAGTTGATGATGAGGCCATGCATTTTGTTTTTGGTGTTTGCAGTCAAGAAAGAATGCCCACTCTCAGACAACAAGAGGAAATTAATGGGTGATACATGGGGCAAGGCTGAGATGACAGAAATTACAAGGGAAAGGTTACTAAAGTGACTGGGAAACTTACAAATCAATAAATTAACAAGCATTGATGGGACTCACCCTAGACTGTTAAAAAAACCAAAACATGGCCGGTTCTGGTTGAACCACTATCAGCCTTCTATGGAAAATAAATAGCAACAGGTTTGGTACTTGTAGTTTGGTGTATGGTTAATAAAGTTCCACCAGACAAATGGGGTGATAGGGAAAATCTGGGCAACTATAGGCTTGTGAGCCTGAAATCAATAGTGAGAAACCTTTGGAGATATTTATCAAGGAGATAGTTAGGAACCAGCATGAATTCACCAGGGGCTGGTCATGTCAGACCAACCTAATAAACTTTTTTTAATGTAGTGACACACAGTATGTTAGGACGGATTAGGCAGTGGATGTGCTATGCCTAGAATTTAACAAGTCATTTGACTTGATATCACATAGGAGGCTAGTTAGGAAGATGAGTCAGCAAGGGCTAGGGGATGAAATAACTGGCCGGATCAAAAACTGGTTGACTAGAAGAACCCAGAAGGTGGTTCTAAATGGTAAATTTTATGAAGACAGGACAGTAACTAGTGGAGTACTGCAGTGTTCCTGGGTTCACTACTGTTCAATATGTATAGTATACCTATGACATATGCGAGGGTATTCAGGTCAAGGTAAGTTTATTTGCAGATGATACAAAGCTTGTGGGAGGGCTGGCAGTGAAGAAGGAGTCTACAGCATAAGACAGGATGCAGGAAGACTGGTAGAATGGTCCAGTATTTAGCAATTGAAATTCAATGACAAAAAGTGCTTGGTGATGCGTACAGGGGGTGAAGAATCCGGCAAACGTTGGCTATATTGATATGATGCTAGCAGAGAGCACAGAGGAGGAGAGAGTTCTTGGGTTGATGATAAGAAAAACCTAAAACCATCTTCTCAGTGCAATAATGCACATGGAAGGGCTAGCAAGATGCTAATGTGCATTGGGAGAGAGATTACTAGCAGGAGGCAGGTGATACTGCCCTTGTATAGATCACTGGTCAGGCTATACCTGGAGTTCTATTTGCAGTTCTGGGGTCTGTATCTAAAGCAGGATAAGGACAGAAGAAGGCAAAATGTACAAGAAATGACTGAATAGCCTTAACATGTACTTAATGGGGGACAAAGGGGAGGGGGCATGATAGAGACTTTCAAGTTCATAAAGAGTTCAACAGAGTTGTCACAACATGTTTATCTAAGCTGAGAAACAGTAGGGCTGCTAGGGGTCATGTGATAATGCTGGAATGGGGAGGTACAAAAAAGACATTGGAAGGTACCAGTTCATGGAAAGGGTGGAGGATGGGTGGGACAAACTTCCAGACAATGTTTTGGAGGGAGAGACAATATCAGGGTTTAAAAGAAGTTGGAAAGCATTTAAGCGAGTTATAAGACAGGATAATGTAGAAAAAAAGGGGATGGGTGAAATAATTCATTTTAGTAAAATTCTAAGTAGTGAATCTTGGGACAGACAAGATGGACTTTACATGTATTTTTCTGTATTTCTCTCTTCTATTTGTCTGTGTAAGTTCTGACTTTGAGCCTGCAAAGAATCAAAGGGAAAAAAAGCACAGTGTAATCACGTAGAAGAAATCTAGGTAGCATGCATCAACTACCTTTATATTTTGTAAGGGTAAATAACAGACAGAAGAGATGGACATTCATTTTTCTTATAACACATTTCAGCTTATTGTGCATATTATAAGTGGAATAAAAAACTCCTGAGTGGGTGTTGGTTAGTAATACTCTCTGTTCCCAGGTGACTAAAGGCCTCAGCCTCATACCTCAGTCACAACCACCCAAGGCATGTTGTTGTTACACAATCACCATACACTCAGTAATGTGGTATTCCTTACTTAAGTAACTAATATTTGCACAGTGTACCTTGTTGTCTAATTTGTACTGCTATCTGTGACTAATTTATTGTTGTGCCTGAAAAGAGGGCTTCTGTTCCAGTGGGCCTACCTGGTCTCCAAAAAAAATAAAATAAATAATGATGTGCCTTTATGCTGAGTTGTAGTTTAACAGACCCAGAACTGTGCTCCAAAAAGGATTTGCAAACCTTTTAAATCTATAACAGATTGATACTGCAGGCACAAATAGATCCAGTGTTCACCTATCCAGATCAGTCAGAGTGACACAACTTGTTTTGCAGCTCAAATTCAGTAGGGAGAGTTTAGGAGTGCTAAGCAGTTGCATGCCCTGCTGCACTGTGGTCACAAAGGGCCAGCCCACACCTTCTGCCTGTATTATGCATTTGTTTGCATAGGTTAGGTACAGGAGAAAAACAACCACCTGTATGCAGTGCTGATGGAAAGATAAGGAGATGGGGACTATGTGAACCAGTAAGGCAGAGAAGGGCAGAAAGTTTCACATCACTTGGTATGGATAAAATGTTTGTCCAGCTGAAACCAATCCCGCCCTGTTACTGTACCTGATGAGTGATTCCTATAGCAGACAGCTGCTTTCACAGGTTTGGCCTGCAAGTCCCAACAAATCGCAGTGATACTTCTGGCTTCTCTGATCATGAGCGTGACTGCCTGCTGACCTACATTGGTCACGAAAAACAGGAACCTTTTTTTATAATATGATTCTGCACACTTCTGCTCCTGTCATACATATATATATATATATATATATATATATATATATATATACATATAGTGCAGTTTGAATGGATAATCTGCTCAGAAATAAAACAACACTGTAAAAAGAAGAAAAGAAAATGTATCTTGTCTCAATGGGATTGCAAGAAGAATAACATCCCATAATACGAATGACAATGATTAGGATCTCTCACCAATAATAACCTTTAACTGGTCTGATGCAAAATGTTACTGCTGCAGGTTTGGGGCAGTACAGTAGTGCCTTTGTTAAAGTAGGGCTTAAAGTCTCAGGAAACATGATTTAACCCCTTGAGCAGAACTCCTATGTTTCTATGCATATACTGTACCATTTTCATCTTAAATGTACAAATGTTTCTTAAGCTTTGCAATTCTATGCTGGATTTTTTTTTCTCAGTGTAAGGCTACTGAAAATAACTGTTACTCAGGCAACTGCATGAAAAGTCTAAGATCATTAATAAAAGTTGCCCAGCCGATGTTCCATCTGTGGAAAGATGATTATTTTTCAAAGAAAAAAAATGTAATTTAGTTAGTAAATCGCACAGGAGACCAGGGATGGATTTTTATCATGACCACCAAGAAAGGCAAAGGGCAGCAAGTGGGGAATTAGTGCTTTTGCAGCTAAACACTGGGAAGGATGTAATGCTGACTTCAAAAGGAAAAGGAGGATCACAAAAGAACCTTTGGAAGATTACATATCTTCTCTGTAGCTCTCCATTTAGTTCTCTGGAGAGCAGGCTTGTTTTCTTTAGGAAGGGTCTGTTTAGAGCTAGGGCAGTGCAACTTATCCTACCAGAAGGATGTGTTTTCGGATTTATAGGGCACCACTGTAGTGACTTGGGAAATCTGACAGAACAAAAAAAACCTGGGTGCTGCAGCCTGATTGAAGCCTAACAGCACCTTAAAACCAACGTCTTTTACTGGCCTATCAAAAGAAACAGGAGTCACCAGCATACACTGAAAGCAGAACTCTCCGAAGTTACTGCATCTCAATATCAGATAGGGTACTCTTTTGTAGAGAAACCCCCTGTAAATGAGTCATTTAATTAAATATTTGCACTTTGGCCTATTATGCCAACACTGTAACATTTCCAGTTGATTGTCCTAATGCCATATAAGAATTTCCAAGTCAGTAAATATTATTACAAAGTTGAGCTAGTTAGATTTTGGGCGTGTTTGTGTTGCATTTTGTTTAAAGTGCAGGTATTGACTTCACTATGGCATTTCATAGACATATTGGATGGGATTTTCGAAAGTCTTGACAAAGTCGCATCTCACGATTTTGAGTTGTTGTGACCACAACAGAATAAATGCACCAAAATGTTTGAATGCTGTTTTCAAATATTTGGTGCACTTACTACAGTTTTCCTGCTTTACTACTGCTCACATAAAAAAAAGTGACACCTATGTCACTTTTTTGATGCAAGAGCCCCCATCGCCCACAATGCTGTCACTTGTGCTACTTGCACAAATAGGTTACACCACCTTTTATGTGGTCCAATGTATTGTTGCATGTATTGTGGGTGTAGAGAAATTGTGCCCAAAATCCCCAGTATGCATTTGACCCCTCCCCCACTGCATTTAGTTATTCTTAGGGAAACACCATTTTTACATGTCACAGGTTTTGTGATACGTTATTTCCAACTTATCCATGTAGTCTATATAACAATCTTTTATCAAGATTTGCTGACATGATAGTTCACTTCGTGTGACATCTTAATGCTTGCCATGACAACAGACTGCAATATCACAAACATTTGTTTTGAGGTCAGTTGGGGAGAGTTATTTTTTCAAAACAGATGGTAGTATGAAGTACTCAATAATGTGATATATTTACCTGACAGATAAGACAAGGCCAAAAAACCTCAAAAACATTAAAGTAAGATGCAGTTGCTTCAAATATAGCGGTTTGAAACATTGTATTTAGGATAGCTGCTCTTAATGATAGTACCTTTCTTTGCAAGTCAATACATATAGAATAATGTACAGGCAACCATGCACAACAAGGCTGTGTTTGCATAGCGGGGGTGAGAGGATATCAAACATCAAGTAACAAATAGCGTGAGCATAGCTTCTGACCTTTGATATATTGTAATATAACATTGTCTGCCTGTTTTGTATCATCTATATTCTTCCATATCTTTTAAATGATAAGTCTACAAGTTTATAATACTGTAACTTTGTCATGCAGTTTACTATACAGGATGATGTCTGCATATAGGCCCTTTTGGATCTAGCTATTATTACCTGTCTAAAAACAAAGCTTTATCTACCTAAATCATAACAGCGAATCTCAAGACAAGCCAGCCCAGTGATGTGGAGGGCTGAGGCACTGAGTGCCTCACCTGCCATGCTGGTGATCCTGGTTCGGAAACAGACATAGGTCACTTGGGGGCTGGCTGGGTGAAAGAGGATTGAGAATCCATAGGACTGCTCTCTCTCCTCTGGGGGGGGAGGTAGCTGTGTCTTGCTGTTGACTGCCACCTGGAGGTACCAGAGTGGGAGCACAAGTGAGTCACACAATGGGAAGGGATCCCACATACAGAGCGCTGGGGGCAGCCTGCACATCATGCTCATTCCACGTCCGTGGGCCCAGAGAGAAAACGGGAGGAAAAATGAAGGACAGGCTTTGTGAAGCCCTGTCTGTTGTGTTCTGGTCTGCTCTGCCACTCGGTCCACGATGGATCTGGATGTGTGACCTGGGGGGCAGCTCTCACCCCCTGGCTCCATCGCGCGCACGCGGGGAGGGGGGGGATCTTCGGGAGATAGGACTCCCTGACTAAGAGAAAGTAAGAGGCAGCTGCAAGTGCACAGAGACAGAGCTGAGAAGCTGCCTGTTCTGCCTAAGAAAAATAAAAATGTTTATTGAAAAAAGGGAGTGACGCTTTGAGAGGTCTCTACGATGTTATTTCATCCAGAAATGGAAATAGCAGCCTGGTTGTGTTTGGCTGACCATGAATTGTATAGCATATGTTTGTTTTAATTCATTTACTGTCTTTCTAACACTGTCTTGAACTGTGGTCAAATAAACAGAAAATGCAAACAACTGGATGAAATTAAAAACATTTAATGTGATTTAAGTATTAGCTACACAAGCTGGCAATGTTTCTCGGAGTTCATCTTTTAACAAACAGTTCACTTGGCATATTTTCAGTCTTGGTGAAATCTTCATTATGAAGGATCTGCAGTATAGTTAAGGGCAAGGAATCTCAATGAACATGAGGTTCTATGCCACAGCAGTGATGACCTGTAACTACTCTGGTAAAACAGCATCTGGAAGGGTATGGATTTCCATACAGAGCAACACTGAATCCTACACTTTTACTTATGTGTGCCAATCCCAATGCATCTTATACTTAGAGTGCTGCCTCATGCTGACAGCTTCAGATATTTACATTTTATGTTTAACCCCAATAATCAGCTTTCTTCATGGGGGTGTGTGTGTGTCGGGGCTTTATCGTTTTCTTTAAAATTGCAATCATTTTATCTCAGAATTCCATTAATATGACTTGCCACGATTTAAGACCTATTCATGTACTTCATCTCTCATGACACAGGAGTGTCTTCTGATAAGTCTTTTGTCTATCAGAATTGCTCAGTTTCACGTTATAGTCCTCTAACCTTAAGACCTCAATCAGAGACTCACAAAATAATCACGAGTGAGGCAGTCACCATATAGAGAAACAAATATTAATAAAGCACATTTTTCCCGAGTTGCGATTTATACTGTAGTTTAATTGAACATGAAGACTCACAATGATAATGGTAGAGAGGTTGATCTTTGGGCCCTCCCTCATGACATCATCAGCATGAGAGAGAGCTGTGACGTGGTTAACAAGCTAATCTCACTTTGCATCAAAATGGGTGTGAGAGCTATCTACTTGACACAGTGATTTGGTTTTGGCTTTTTGGGTTCTTTGTAAAGAAAGATACTCTGACCTGAAGAACAGGGTTTTATCTCTCAAAAGTTAGTCTCAGAAATAATTTTGTTAGCCCAATAAAAGGTATCACCCGCAACATACTGTATTTGTACTTTTTCTCTACATTGCAAACAAAGATGGATATTCAAAATGTTCTCAGTAGGATTGGCTTAATTTAATTTTTGTAAACTACAATAATGTTAGGGTCTGTATTGCATTATTTTATAAACCCTAACTGCTCCACTGTCTGCCAACATAGTTAACAGCATGTCTTTTAAATTCTGTCTCTGACAATTAATACACAACCTGGCAAATTAAACCAGTCCACTTTCAATCCTGCCTTTTTCAAAGTTCATAACCTTTATATTCTGTAGAATTGCCTACAAAAGCAGGTGGGGCTACATCATGGAATATGTATGTCGAATGCTAGGGAAACTGGAATGTTTGTAGTGAATCTGCAGGGGAAAATCTAAGATGATTCCCATAATATTTTTTCAGTTCAACAGAAGCCAATGAGAATTGAGTCTGCCTCCGATTGGGTTGTCCTTGTTTTTGAATTTATAGTGATACTTTGATGAATGTATGCATAACTTAGCACAGACATAATTTTTCTCTGTAGCAAAATCATTAGAACTGGCTAGACTAAAAAAGATACTACCCAGTCCTATAGTTCACCTAATCTCAGCTGAGCTGCCCTCTAATTAGCACCCTCTTGCTACTCCCCTGATGCATTTCTGCTATACTCCATGTCATTGTGCATAATGCATAAATAACCTAGCTATTGTAGCTTGCTTTTTTTTCTTATGCTTAGTTCTGTTTCTTCCTGCTATGTAAATTATGTGTCTCTTGTCCTTAGGCAAGACAGATTGTCTAAACAAGGTGGTGGCTGTGCTGTATACCCAAAAGAACCATTAGTGGGGCATGCCCTGTCACTACCTTGTGCTGAGATTGACATACAGGTCCTTTCCACTAAAATATTGTTTGGTGCCCACAATGAGGCGTTAACTGTTGCCTCAGTCTACATACAGTACCACCGAAGTTGACGGCTCCAGCCCTAAACTCCATCCTTGATTGTATCCGCATCCTAGATCACAACTCAGAAATCATAATGCTAGGGGGCTTTAATGTAAACTGGCTCTCCTCCACTGCAAATAATTACAGGGATGCCTTGACTGCTGCTAGTTTCTCACAGCTAGTTCTGTCCTCAACTAGGATAAATCACAGAACAGGGAGTAGCACGCTGTTAGACTGGGTGCTTACTAACCATCGTGACCATATCACTAGCACAAAAGTCCTCCCTGATTCTATTAGTGATCATTCCCCCATCCTGTGCTACTGGTCAAACAAATTTGTCAAAGCCCCGGCTAGAACCATTATAAGCAGAATATTGACCCGTGGACACCTTGAATCTCTGAAGCGCACTTGTGTCAACATGACTGGTCACAAATTGATACTGTTGTTGATGTGGATACTGCCTTGGACGTTTTCATCACTAGTTTTAATGCAGCTTATGATGTTCATCCCCTACAAAAAGCAAAAGATCAGGGGGGTCAGTAATCCTTGGATTATGCCTGATCTCATTGAGTTAATGAAGTCCCGTGACCATCTATGATCTCGGCAAGGGTCACTGGCAAGTAGATTTTCAGGCCTACAAAAACACTAGAAATGCCAGTACCAGATCAATCTACTCAAAAAAAGTGCATTACTACAGAGATGTGCTAGCCAACTCCTGGAATGATGGTAGGAAATTCTGGAATAACCTCACGGAACTAACAGGGAAGGATCCTAAAGTGGCACCTTCCATGCTCGCATAGATGGCACCATTACTCTTGACCTCGCAAACATAGCCAATACATCTAAGTCATCTTTCTCAGACCTTAGTCATGTACTTCTCTCAAATTTCTTCAATACCACTTCAGGCACAAATCACAATGTGCATCCAGAAAAGAAACAGGTACACCCGCCTTTTTATTTCAAAGTGGTGAATGAAGGTGAAGCCAAAAAATACTTACTCAAGGTTCTCAGAAAAAACAGAGCAAGTGGGGGTTTGCTTGATCTTAAACTAATTGATCTTACTCTGGATGAAGTCCTATCCCCCCTGACCAAATTATAAAACTGCTCCCTCATGCTTTCCCAATTCCCCCTAAAGTGCAAATCAGCCTTAGTGACCCCAGTACACAAAAGCAGTGACAGGGCATTACATGGAAACTACAGACCCAGCTCCACTCTTCCTATTTTATGTTAAATTCAGGATGCCCCTGTTCTAAAGAGAACTCAAAGTCCATAACTTCTTGGGTTGTCTAGTAAGTGACTGAAAATAATTCCGAAAAGTATTGTACTGTTTAGATTTGGAGAGAAATAACACTGCAGCCTGAGGAAGTGGCTTAGTCATGAAACGTAGCATTGAAAGTGTTTTGGCATGAATAATAAGAAACATTCTCTGAAGAGATTTTGTTGGAGAGTTCATCCTTTTACATACTTTTTGGAACCATCTTCATTCTGCCCCCACTTTCCAAAGCACTCAGACGAATTGTTGCTGACCAGCTGGTAGATTATCTGGAGAAATACAACTTACAATGTCCTCAACAGCACAGCTTTAGAAAAGACCATAGTACTGCCACTGACCTACCTGAATTTACGAACTACATTCATCAGGCACTGGACCAAGGCAAACTTGTTGGTGCCACTTTTATTGACCTTACCAAGGCATTTGATACGGTCAACCATTCTTTGCTGATTGAGCAACTAACCAAATTAAGGCTATCTAATGACTCCACAAGTTGGTTTAATAGTTATCTCAGTGACAACTCGCAACAAGTGAGGATTGGAGATGTTCTCTCTACTAAGCAACCTGTCTGATCAGGTGTCCCCCCAAGGATCAATCCTGGGTCCCCTACTATTCAACATTTTCTTAAATAAGCTTCCTGCCTCTTGCCAAGACCAGATCCTTCTGTATGCGGATGACGTGGTAGTTTTCACCAGCAACTCTGATCCCCTACTTCTGGAGAACCAACTGCAGAGCAGCTTCACAAATGTTGAGGCCTGGTTCAATTCACAGAAGCACATAAAAAACTAAAACAGTGTTATTCCATAGCTCACATAGTAAGTACAAAGCCCAAAATCTAACCATCACAAACTGCTTGGGCATTGCTATTGAATAGACACAACTGTTCAAATATCTAGGTGTGACCCTAGACACTACCTTATCTTATGCCAATCACATAGACAATGTCGCTAAAGCTGTGAATGTTCTCGCCAAAGCTGTCAATGTTCATATTGGTCTATTATTCAAACATAAGCACTGTCTGACTGCTGAAGCACTTAACCTGGCAATCCAAAGTTCAGTAGTCGCATCATCAACTAAGGGCTTGTAATCTATGGATCTGCCACCGACACTGCTCTATGTCATATTTCTATAGCTCTTAACAAAGCCTGCCATCTCCTAACTGGAGCTGCTCATCTCTCACATACCTGCGACATCTACGAGCAAGTTAACTGGCTCCAGCTAAAGGGCAGAGTCACCTATCAAACAGGCCTTCCGGCTAAGAAAGTCTGCCTTGGTCTCATGCCCCCAGGGCTTCAAAGGATCCTCAGCCTACACTGCAACTCCTGTCTAATGAGAGCCTCAGAAAACTTATCTTTCAAAGTACCGTGCTGCGATACTTCCTATGGTCAGCGATCGTTTGCAGCCAGAGCCCCTCAGTGGTTTAACTTGCTTCCCTGTGATGTCACCAACACAGTCACACTAACATACTAAAATGCCAGCAGAATAGGCCTAACAGTCTCTTGAGTGTGCTTGATTTTCAGCACCTGCACTGAGGGCCAATTTTGGTGTCCCCCCTTCCTCCTTGGGTTATACTGTCCTCAGTCCCAGATGTTCCACTGTATTGGGCCTGGTCAGATTTACCCTCTCCCTGTACCTATCCCAGCCCCTCTTAAACCTGTCCACAGTCTCCATCTCTACCAGCTCCCTGGGTAGTGCATTCCATGGCTCCACCACCCTTTCAGTGAAATAACATCTCCTTCTCTCCCTTCTGAGCCTGCCCCCTTCCAGCTTATACCCGTGACCTCTCGTTACCCCACCCTCCTTCCTCTGGAGCACCCTGACTGTGCCTCCCTTATTGATCCCTTTCAAGTACTTAAAGGCCTCTATCATGCCCCCCCCCGTCCCTCCTCTCCTTCAGGGTGTACATGTTGAGCTCCTTGAGCCTCTCCTCATAGGTCCTCTCCCCTAGGCCACAGATCATTTTGGTTGCCCTCCTTTGGACCCTCTCTAGGAGTGTAATGTCCCTCTTTAAATGTGGTCTCCAAAACTGCACACAATACTCGAGATGTGGCCTAACCAAGCAGTTGTACAGTGGAAGGATCACTTCCACCTTTCTGGAGGTAATCCCCCCGGCGATGCATCCCAGCATCCTATTTGCCCTTGCTGCTGCCCTCCTACAGGTCTCTGAGTTGTTAATTTTGACATCTACCACTATTCCAAGGTCCCTCTCACCCTCCATGACTTGAATCATGTTTACTCCCAGGGTATACCCCTGGCCTGGATTTCTGACTCCCTGGTGCAGAACCTTGCACTTCCCCGCATTGAATTTTAGTTTCTATTTTCCTTGACCACCTTTCCAGAACCTCCAGGTCCTCCTGCAAGGCCACCCTCCCTTCCTCCTCATTCACCACTGCACCCAGCTTTGAGTCATCTGCAAAGAGACTCATCTCACTCCTGATCCCCTTCCTGATGTCTGAGACATAGGCGTTGAACAGGAGTGGCCCCAGCACTGACCCCTGGGGAACCCCACTAGTGACCAACCTTGGGGATGAGGCTAACCCTCCAACTACCACCTTCTGAGTATGCTCAGAGAGCCAATTTCCTATCCATCTTAACAACCGTCTCCCTACCCCCATTTCCTTCAGCTTAGCCAGCTGGCCACTGTGGGGTACCGAATCATAGAAACATAGATTTTGATGGCAGATAAGGACCGCTTAGCCCATCCAGTCTGCCCATTTCCCTACCTAATGGATAAGCTGCAGATCCTAGTTAACCAGCAGCCTACTTCTTCCTACCCCAACCCCCTAGAATTGCCTTATGACTGTCCCATGCTTGAATTCCACCACTGTTTTGACTCCACAACCTCCTCGGAAGGCCGTTCCATGCATCCACAACCCTCTCTGTGAAAAAATACTTCCTTAAATTACCTCTGAGCCGCCCCCTTCTATCTTCAAATTGTGCCCCTTGTTCTTGCACACCTCTTTTTGAAAGATGCTACCCTCTTGGACTTTGTTGATTCCTTGAGATACTTGAAAGTTTCTATCATGTCCCCTCTCCCTCCTTTCCTCGAGACTATACATATTCAGCTCCTATGTCTCTCTTCATATGTCTTCGGTGCAGACCCTGCACCATTTTAATTCCCTCCTCTGGACAGCCTCCATCCTGTCTATGTTCTTGCGGAGATTGGGTCTCCAGAACTGCATGCAGTACTCCAGATGGGGTCTCACCAACTGTCTGTACAGAGGGATAATAACTTCCTGTTTTCTACTGGTGATGCCTCTCCCTATGCATCCCAGTATCCCCCAAGCCCTCCTTGCTGCCCTGTCACATTGCTTGCCCACCTTTAGGTCATCTGATATGACTACCCCCAGGTCCTTTTCCATTTTTGTTGTTGTTAGTATCTCACCCCCCATTGTGTACTCTTCCCCTGGGTTTTTGTTTCCCAGGTGCATTACCTTGCACTTCTTAGCATTAAATCTAAGCTGCCATACATTTGACCATTCCTCTAACCTGCCAAGTCCTTCTCATCCTTTCCACCCCACCTTGTGCATCAACTCTGTTGCAGATCTTTGTGTCATCTGCAAAGAGACATACTTTCCTTCAGTCCCTCTGCAATGTCACTTATAAAGACATTGAAGAGGCCGATCTAATACTGAACCCTCGGTACCCACTAGTAACCCCCCTTTCTTCAGAGTGGACTCCATTTACTATTACTCTCTGTGTCCTATTCTCCAGCCAATTCTTTACCCAGGCTGTCATCTTGGGACCCACTCCCAGGCTGGCTAACTTGTATATTATCTTTTGTGTGGGACTGTGTCAAATGCCTTGCTAAAGTCTAGGTAGGCCATGTCCACAGCCCCTCCCTGAATCAAATGACTTGCTAAAGTCCAGAAAGAGGATATCCACTGGCCTGCCCTACCCTGGTCCAGGGCCCTCGTCACCCAGTCATAGAACTCAACAAGGTTTGTCTGGCATGAGCTTCCCATGACAAAGCCATGCTGCCTATCGTCCAAGTACCCAGTTTACTCCAGTAACCCCCTCAGCCTTTCCTTGACAATACTCTCCATCACCTTGCTGATCACTGATGTCAGGCTAATGGGCCTGTAGTTTTCCGCCTCCTCTCTGTCCCCTTGTAGATTGGCATGACACGGGCCACCCTCCAGTCTTGGGGCACCCACCCAGTCCTCAGAGAAATGTTGAAAAGCTCCACTAGAGGGACTGCCAGGACATCCACCAGTTCCCTCAGTACCCTGGGATGTATCTCATCTGGCCCAAGTGCTTTCTCCATCCAAAGGGACCTGAGGGCTTCCTTTACTCTCTCTACTGGGATTTCAGCCTCCTCGTCCTCCCCCCTTTTCACCCTACACTGCTGGCCCCCCACCTGTCTGTGGTGGCCACTACCTTTCCCCAGACCCATCAGGGTCCTTGGTCTCTACTGGTCCCACACTAGGCCCCTTCAAATGCAAACTGTGGCAACATCTTGTAGCTAATGCCACTTGCGATTGTTTCAACTAAACTTTTGAAGGCCAGCTCCCCAAAGACAACATCTTCTACCACACCTTAACTCACTCACCACCCCGTTGCTTCTTTATGTACCCCCGTTTCCATTTCCTGATGCACAATACTCCATTTTGTCCTACCATCCACCCCCTTCCCCCCCCATCTCTTTTCTACATCTGCTTTTAGCTACCCAGTTTTCATCCTCTCCAGTCACAAAATCTCTGTAACCCCCCATCTTTTCCCCCCTCCCACCATCTCTACTCTAATTCCTCTCTCACCTAATCCCCACTACCCAATATCTCTCTTCTACTTTGACAATGCCTGTTGGCTACATTTCTTTGAATGTATAGTAAGAATATTTGCACCTCTACGATTTTAGTTTCTATATTAGCTCTTGGTTAATTAGCCCTTAAACTGGTATTCATTGTACAATACCTGTTTTTCAGTCTAACTGCGCATATTAATTTTCTCCTACCTGTTATTCAATGCCATATGTCCTACTGTCATAATCTGCATTGAACCTTGTATATGTACCATGACGTGGAACCTATGTAAAAGAGCTTCTAGGTCAAAGGTGTTAATCCGAGAGTTCAATAAATAAATAAATTGTTATTCATGTCCCTTCTCTAACCCCCCCCCCGGATGCATTTGGAAACAAGCTGCTATCAGCTCAGTATGTCTTTCCTAGTGACATTTTTGAAATAATAATATAATAATAATGGCTGCCAGGTTATAGACTGATATTTTTAAGGAGGTGAGCATATTTTAATAGATTAATAGGGGGTACATAATGGGATGCAGTTGAATAACTGTATTTATAAAATGAGTCTTGATTGGCCAAGAAGGTTTGAAACATAGTGCCTTATGGGGTGATAACCACCACGTCAGGAACCCTTACAGCAACCAGGATGCAGCACATCTAGATATCCATTCCTCCCATGAATCTTTTGAAGAAAAAAAAATCTTTGGTAACCATGTTTGTAAGGAGATAACAGTTAACATCCCAAAATTGCCATAACTAAAAAAAAAAAATATGAAATTTCTAAACTTCCCAGTTGCAACCTACCACACAGCTATGATTTAAAATAAAACATTTAAAATCAACTCATTTATTTTTGTTGCACTGTCTCACTTGTCTTTTGTAGGCTTCCAGTCTCCAACATAGAGTTGCTGCTTTCTGCTGCCATAAAAGCACAAATTATCTCAATAAACACCTCCTCACCCACCAGCGCTCACCCTCCCAGTTCATTAAGCACTTGCCAGCTCCCCCACCTGCCCACTTTCTCACTCAGCTTCTGTACCAGATGCTCGGTGCCGCTAACTCACTTTGGCTGCCTTGGTAGCATGCAAACCATGCTCTCTCACTCCTGCCTGCGCTGCTATCCCTGGAACTGTTACTTTCTGGCCCAGTTATCAGTACTCTGTTTTCTGGCTTGCTCTCCTGCTGTCTTGCCCAGTGTATCAGATGATGATTTCTATAATTAGCTTTTTTAAAGAAAAAAATAGTACTTTTCTTCTGGTGTCACCAGTGATTAGTGCCAGTCACTCACTGTAGTTGTCATGGCAGCATGCAGACCATGCATGTTGTGTCTTTCTTGCAGTTGTCTGAATTGCTCTCCCTCTTGTAACTGTTGCTCCCAGGACTCTCTGACTGCTCTCTTTTCTCCAGTGGGCTAACAAGTGAAATTAAACCCCACAAAAATAACCTACAGGGACTATTTGTTCTAGTTTGTACTGCACTGACTAATTTATATATCTTTCTTTCTATTTTTTCACATTAAAAAAAATTTCTATACTACTAATGTTTGCATGAGGACCCATTTTATCAGTACAATAAGACATTCTGGGGTGGTGCCTGTCATGGGTTACTGCACTTTCAGGTGCTGAAGGCAGTTGATGCAAGCACCACATGCCTCACTGTACACCTGGGTGTGCATTAACCCATAACAACCACCACTCCGTCGTGTCTTATTGCTTAGTTATTCCCACATACGAGGATAAGCCACATTACTCACGAGTGGCGAAGCCATGTATAGACACCGCCGGCAGAAAAAGATTATTGGTCCATCCAGTCTGCTCTGTTTTACCCTGCTCTGTGATATATTGTCTAGATGGTGTTTTTTCCTTTGCCCTCCCTCGTTTCCTGCCATACTGATACCACCATACATAACTGCCTCTTTGAAGATGATACTAAGATCTGCAATTGGGTGGACACTCCGGGAGAGGTGGAAAAAATGAGAACAAACCTAGCAAATGAGAACAGACATAACAAAACTGGATGGATTCACAGCAGGAAGGTCATGTCAGACAAATCTAATTGATTTCTTTGACTGGGTGAACAAAGTAGTAGACCAGGGAGGGGCTGTGGACATGGCCTACCTAGACTTCAGCAAGGCATTTGACACAGTCCCACACAAAAGATTAATAAACTAATTAGCCAGCCTGGGAGTGGGTCCCAGGGTTGTAGCCTGGTTAAAACACTGGCTTGACAACAGGACACAGAGAGTAATAGTAAACGGAGTCCACAGTGAAGAAAGGAGGTTACTAGCGGGGTACCGCAGGGTTCAGTACTGGGGCTGGTCCTTTTAATGTCTTTATAAGTGACATTGCAGAGGGACTGGAAGGAAAAGTATGTCTCTTTGCAGGTGACACAAAGATCTGCAACAGGGTTGATATGCAAGGTGAGGATGGAAAGGATGAAAAGGGACTTGGCAAAGTAGGAGGAATGGGCAAATGTATGGCAGCTTAGATTCAATGCAAAGAATTGCAAAGTAATGCACCTGAGAAACAAAAATCCAGGGGAGGAGTGCACAATGGGAGGTGAGATACTGACAACAACAAAAATGGAAAGGGACCGAGGGTAGTCATATCAGATGACCTAAAGGTGGGCCAGCAATGAGAGAAGGCAGTAAGGAGAGCTGGGGAGATACTGGGATGCATTGGGAGAGGTATCACCAGTAGAAAACAAGAAGCTGTTGGCCCTCTGTACAGACAGTTGGTAAAACCACATCTGGAGTACTGTGTACAGTTCTGGAGACCCCATCTCCGCAAAGACATAGACAGGGTGGAGGCTGTCCAAAGGAGGGCAACCAAAATGGTGCAGGGTCTGCACCAGAAGACATATGAAGAAAGACTAAAGGAGCTTAAGATGTATAGCCTCGAGGAAAGGAGGGAGAGAGGGGACATGATAGAAACTTTCAAATACCTCAAGGGAATCAACAAAGTCCAAAAGGGTAGCATCTTTCAGAAAAAGAGATGTGCAAGAACAAGGGGGCACAATTTGAAGACAGAGGGGGGACGCCTCAGAGGCAATGTGAGGAAGTATTTATTCACACAGAGGGTTGTAGATGCGTGGAACCGCTTTCCTGAGGAGTTGTAAAGTTAAAAACAGTGGGGGAACTCAAGAATACATGGGACAGACATAAGGCAGTTCTAGTGGGGGATAGGAGGAAGTAGGCTATTGGTTAACTAGGATCTGCAGCTTATCCATTAGGTAGGGAAAGGGGCAGACTAAGTGTTCCAAGCAGTCCTCATTTGCCATCAAATTCTGTGTTTCTATGAGTGGTCCAGAATGTGGCAGCTGAGTTTCAATGTGAAGAAGTGCAAAATCATGCACTTGGGGCACAGGAACCCAGGAGTGGACTACAAGATGGATGAGGAATTATTATCGGTCACCAAACACGAAAGAGATCTGGGGGTCATCATATCTGATGACCTGAAGGTGGCCAAACAATGTGCCAAGGCTGTGGGGAAAGCCAGTGGGATGCTGGAGTGCATAGGGAAAGGCATCACCAGCAGAAGAACTGAGGTGGCGATGTCACTGTACAAGTCATTGGTGAGACCTCATTTGGAGTACTGCATCCATTTCTGGAGGCTGCACCTCTGAAAAGATATAGACAAGGTGGAGGCAGTTCAAAGAAGGGCAACCAAAATGGTGCAGAGCCTGCATTAGAAGCCCCATGAAGGAAGGCTTAAGGATTTAAATATATACTCCCTAGAAGACAGGAGGGAACAGGGGGACATGATAGAGACATTCAAGTACCTCACAGGAATAAACAAGGTACAGGATGGAAGAGTTTTCCAAAGGAAAAGATGCTCAAGGACAAGGGCTCACAGTATGAAACTGGAGGGGGGGGGGAGGCTGAGAGGAAATGTGAGAAAGTACTTCTTCATGGAGAGGTGGTGGACACTTGGAATAGCCTCCAGAGGATGTGGTGGGGCTAGAACAGTCACAGGATTTAAGAATGCATGGGACAAACACAAGGGAATCTTAGAAACAGGGGTGGGGGGCAGGAGTCTAAATAGTGTCTCCGATGGCACTATAAATAGTGATTTTAGGGCAGACCAGGTGGGCCAAGTGGTCCTTATCAGCCGACAACATCTGTTTCTATGTTAATCCCCTCACTTTGTCCCTACTGCGCTTGATCCCATTTATGTAATTTTTCTCCCACCACTGCAGCTGGTAGGCTATACAATGGCTGAGGTACTCTCTTTACAGTAGATGGCCATTGCGATGTCATCAAGTATTGCAAGAATTCCTCCTCTGTTAAAGTATGTAATTATGGCATACTGTATAGCTATGGAAATAATATGCCAATGACATACAAACTTTGAAAATAGTTTTCACATTTCAACAATTTGTTATATGTACAGTTTGTCATAATGGCTATCACTTTGTATTTTGCAGAATGCATTGCCTCCTGAGTGAAATATAGAGAATACTAGATAAGAAACTGTGTACAATCAGTGTGTTCTGCCACATATGGGTTCTGATTCCTTCTAACTTCAAGAGTGACGCTTGAGAGAGCCGTGGGAATCAAAACCCCTAGGTGGCAGAACACACTGGTTGTGCATAAAGTTGCTCCTCTGGCAACAGTAACAGTAAAATATCAAAAATATGTTGTTTTTGTTGTCACAATGGATATCTTGAAGGCTGTCATCATAGTGGATTACTGAACCAATCAGAGAGCAGCATTCTCAATGTTGATGACATCACAGTCACCTAGTGCAGCACTGAAGCCAGCAGCTTAAATCAAAACATGGTTAAATTTTCAAGCAAACAGCAAATTTGCAAGTTAAACTACTTAACTGATATTGTACCAATCACATATACAATTGTTTGACTCAAAATATGATGTTTATCCTCACTTGTGAGGGGACAGAACTTCCACAATGCACTTTTGGCTCTGCCACGCATGAGTTATGGTCCTGCCCCCTCACATTTGATGTTAAATTACAGGCATTTGCAAATTCCCACAAAGAAAGTAATATGGCTTCAAAACATTTTCTTTTCATTTTTGAAGCAAATAATTCCGTGGGTAGGCCCACATGCCCAGTGTAATTACTAATCTGACTCCAGCATTTCTTTTGTCTTTTTTGGGGTTGTTTTCAATACAAGTTGCAGGCGTAGTTGATACATCAAGTGCAGTTTGCTTAGGCACTAAGTCGTGTGAAGGTTTGCTTTGTTATGGATTTCATCACAGTTTGGATACTTGGTGAGGTATGATGCATGATGATATCTGTAACTACACACGATCTGTCATGTCTGATTGCAGTCATAAAATAGACAGTACTCTAGTATTTCTGTTGTCAAAATCACAACACTTTTTTTTCAATAATGTGTTTTGTAATAGGATTCGAAAATGTTTTGAGATGGAGGCTGGGCACCTATGAGGAGGGGGGAGGGGGATTGCATTTGTAAATAAGGTCGCAACCCCCCCATCCTCCAATTCCTGCTCTAGTAGAGGTCATGCTTTGAAAATGTTGAAAAACAGTCACCGGGATACATATCCTCTAATCCCTGCACTCCTGGCTCACAGATGGGTCGACATGATCATTTTAACATAAAGAAGCAGTGATAGGACACTTATTGTCCACAGAGCTCCCTAATCTTTATTGTCTATGAGGAAGGGTTTTTCCCACTAGTAGAAGCCCCTCAATTTCCAATTCCTCCAAACATGGCAGGGAGGGGCTTCCTTGCTAATGGGTGCCTCAGGGTTTCTTACTGTGCTGAGCGCAGACAGGAGAGGATTCCCTGTTAGTGGAAGCCCCATGATTTGCAGTACTGTGGTGTTGCTGGGAGAGGCTTCCTGTCTGGCACTGTTGTTATTATGGTGCTCACACTAAATGTAGCTGGGAAGGGCTTCCAAGCTTCCAAGCTATCAGGAGCCCTAGGATTCCCAATGCTAAAAGATATGGTGGGGAGGGGCTTCCTGACTAGTGGAAGTCCCAGGATTTCTAACCGTGCTGAATATTGAAAACACAGAAGATATGGATGAAACATATTGCTGTTTTAAGGGGTTAAGTATGCTACAAACATTTGAGAAGCCCCCATGAAGAGCAAGGATCACTGTACAGAGGAAACTTTGGAAATAGAAATCCAACACAAACCAGTCCAACTGAAATTGTTACATTTATCAGCTTGAAACAAGCAATAACACGTGAATGTTTCAAGTTGTGCCTTTGACAAACCCACAAGTCTAACATTCACAAGCTGGGGTATGTATTGATATCCTATAAATGCAACAATATGTAATTTTGGATAGTGAATTGCTGCTTTCCACAGTTATACATTTTTAAACAGTAAAAATATTTATATGTCCCAAATTTTAAAGTGGACACTGTTGTTGATTAGTATGTTTATTGGCAGGAAAAGGCCAAGTGAGCAAAGTTCATTTTCCAAATCTTCATAAAATGTGAGTTACAGCATCAGAGCAAGGATTAGTAAAATATAGCATATACAAATTAACAGTGCAGACTAGGCTGTAGCAGGGTTTGAACCTGGATCTCCTGGTTCCCAACCTAGTGCTCTAACCACTATACATCTGCCTCTGTTCTGTGATATTTTGACCATTGTTTGATAAATTAACAATATTGCTGCATTCAGATCTACATTGTTCCCCTCTCCTCGACAGCAACTGCTCTTTATTTTCCTGTTTCCAAAACATTCCATGACATTAGGTACATCATTCCATGCTATTGATCGGAATGGCACAGAATGGTGTAGCATGTTCTAGAATGTTCAGGCAGTATGAAAAGAAAAAAGCAGAAGCTACTGAGGAGAGAAGAATTCAAAATATTTAGAAATACAATAAAGGAAATCGAATATTATTTGAAAAAAAGATACAAACATGTCAGAATATAGGACAGACACTTACAGGAAAACTGATGGGCATCTGAAGGTATAAAGATTGTTTCTTACCACTTTTAGCCGATGATGTACCTACTTCCTAACAACGTTGCTATCTATAATACTTACTGTATCTCTTCAATTCGCTGAACAGACTTCATTTGTCTGCCATGGTCTTGGCAGCACTGTATAATCAAGCATTTATTAATATCAAATGTTTGCTTGCTTGTATTTGCTGTGTGTGCATTTGGCACTTATAGTGCAAAGACGATAATTAATGAATGAATAACACAACTTATATAATAACGAAAGTGTCATGACTGAAAAATGAAGAGGTTCACACATAACATTGTTATTTTCTTACACTGTGACCTTGATTTTTCAGAATACTAGTTTTTTTTTGCCCTAATATATGAACCTAACAGGTGTCATTTATGAAAAAGCAACCCAAAACCACGAAAACAGGTTTTGGAGGGGAATTTGGTAATGACACCTACCATGTTCATTCGATGGGTTAAAAACATGAGTGTGTTGAAAATGTGGGTTCAAAAGTAAAAAATATTGAAAATTTATGAATAACTGTTGAAACATTTCAATGTTTCTTCATATTTTTTTCTATTTTGACCTCAGATTTTCGACACAGTCTTTTTATGACACCACTTTATCAACATAAGTCTCATTTATAAAACAATGTCCAACATGTCATTTTGCAGCACAAGTGTGAAAAGATATTTTGGGTAGGATATGAAAAATGATACATGTCACATTCATTATGTGGGGGTACAGAAATGACTGTGTTGACAATGTGGGGTCACATGCTTCTTCGTAACTTTGTCATTTCCTGAGATTTGTACCCCGAGTTTTCAACATAGTCTTGTTATGACCTCATCTTCTGATCAAGACAAGTGGAATTGAAAAAATCCCATCTGAAAGGTGATTTCATGGAGTGACTGTGGAAAAATGTTTTGGAGGAGATTTGAAAAAATTACACCTGTCTTGTTCATGAGGTGGGGAAAAAGAAGAGTATGTTGAAAATGTGGGGTCAGAATCTGGAAAAATAGTAAAGCTATGAGTAAATGTTGAAGAATGTCAACGTTGCTTCATAACTTTGTTGTTTTTTTGAAATTGTGACCCCAAATGTTAACCATAGACTTTTTTATTGCCCTACCTGATGGTCAAGATGGGTGCAATTGTTTAAATCCCATCCAAAATGTGGTTTGCAGAGCAACTGTGAAAACCCTTTTTGGAAGGGATTTGAGAAATTGCATCCACTTGTTTTGGGAGGTGAGGTTAAAAAAGGTCATGTTGAAAATCTGGGGTAAAAATATTAAGAAATTACAAAGTTATGAGTTCAAAATGCATTAAAAATCTATTAATCAAACTGACCTTATTTTCAGTCACTTCCCAGTGGAGACCAGAAGAGTGAGGACATTCAAGAAGGAGCAACACTGGACCTGGTAAGTATGGGGTGTGAGGTGCTGAGGGGGGTTGGAGTGTGGTGGGGAGCAGAAGTCGTCACTGCACCATTTTCTTCTTTTACAGGTTTACCAATGGGGCATGAGGGAAGGATCGGGAGGTGGGTGGAATACTTAGCAGTAGGAAGGTATTTTATTTTACTGATGGGGCTGGAGGGAAGCATTGAGAGGTGGGTGGAATACTTGATTGTGGAAGGGTATTTTATTCTACAGATGGTGCATGGGGAAGGATTGGGAAGTAGGTAGGATAGTAGGCAGTAGGAGGGTATTTTCTTTTCACTGACAGGGCACAGGAAAGGATTGGCAGGTGGGTGGGATAATTGATAGTGAGAAGGTATATTATTTCACAGACGGTACATGGGTAGGACCAGGAGAGGGGCAGGTTACTTGGCAATGGGAGGGTATTTTCTCCTCACAGATGGGGCAGAGAGAAGGATAGGGAGGTGAGTGGGATATTTGGCAGTGGAAGGGTATTTTTATTCATGGATGGGACATGGGGAAGGATCAGGAGGTGGGCAGGATACTTGGCAGTGGGAGGAAACTTTATTTTACAGATGGGGCACTGGGAAATATTGGGAGGTGGTCGGGATGCTTGACAGTGGGAGGGGAGTTACTTTTGCATGTCTACAGTGGCGGGAGCTTGGAGCTAATTGTGATACCACTCAGCTGCTTGCCAGGCGGCATCCTGCATATGAAATGATCGAGCTGCTCTGGATTGGAGTGGCTCACTGCTTTCAACTACACAAAGTTTCCACCCTGCAAGCAGAGAACAGTGTCATAATCAGCCTTGTTGATGATTGGGCTATCACTGTTGAGCCCACTACAGCCTGAACTGCATTGCATCTGACAGTGATATACTTCTGAAACTCAATTATTCTAACAAGATGTTATCTGCTCATGCACAAGCAAACATAAAAAGGAAATTCGCAGAGGGAAGTGAAAAATTATTGTCAAAAGGAACAACACCATTTAAAATTGAATTTTGGTATGCAGATGATATGGGGAATATTTCAAACAAAAATAACCAGTACTCTTTTTTGATGATGATGATGATAAGGGGAAGTGTTTATTTCTAAAGAATATTTAAATCAACAGTCCATGTTAGAAATTCTTTTCCTTGAACGTATTTAACTGAAAGAAGACTCATTCCTGATTGACTTGCTTGGTCATTTTTATTCAGATATGTGCTTTTTGTTTAATTCAGCATTTCATTTAATAAAAAGTTTGCATTTTATAATACAACACCAGCATTTCAGGCCCATACCTACTGCATTTAAGGGCCATCGTTCCTGATGCCTATGAACTGTATCAACAGCTGCCCCAAATTGCAACATGGGCAGGATCTAAACACCTATAGAGCACACACTGAACTCAGTTTAGAAACAGCAGTGCAAGCTATGGCAAATGGCAGCTTGTACTGATTGCCAGTGTGCCAGGGACCCTGTGCCCAAATCACTGTTGGGTGGGGTCCCGGTGCCAAAGTCCCACAGCTTGCGGCAAACGTGGACATGTAGCATACAAATAGGGCAATTGAGAAGTTTGCTGCAAGCTGCAGGGTGGTCCAGTGGCACTTGTCCTGCTTGGGTTATGTTACATACAGTGCTGGTATTGGTCCTACTGTTAGTCACCCTGCCCTGTGGTCACCCTGTCAGTCCATCATGCATGCATTGGGGGTTTAGCAAACAGAATGTCACACCTGCAACCCCTCATTGTCTGTATATCCAGATGTCACTTTCCCTTTTAATATATCTTATATACATGTGTGCTTCAACACTAGCCACATAAAACATAACCCAGTGCAATGCCATGCACAGCGCTACCATACATTCCACTAGGACACATGTTCCCTCCTGCTCGGGGGGCCCTGGGGTTGGCACAAGAAGTGTTAGACAACACCTGACTGGTCTAATTGTCCCTGACAGTGTTCACTCTGGGGGAGATTCCTGAATCCCCCTGTATGGAATATGGTAGTTTGCGACTGCCACAAGCCCCCTAGAGCCCTGGTGGAACCATACGCCTGGGGCAGGCCTGGTGCAGCAAGGTCTGGGGCACAGAGTCCCGGGTTTGGCCCAGGGGATGTTTTTGAATTGCAAAGTGTGCAAGATGTGGTGCAGGGTGCCACTTGTGTCAATTCTGTTTGAAGCAGGCACCTTGTGCCAACTGCAGAGCTTTCTGAATCGAGTCCATTGTTTTTTTTAGCTTAATGCTGATGCAAATAAAAAAAAATCACACAACTCTTGAATAATAGGACCAAGCCATTCAGAAGGGGAGAGGGCCCTTTTTTATGAATACAGTTTGAGGGAAATAGGCTTATAATAGACTTTTGCTTTAACAAAGTAACTCCATGGGTATACAGGAACTTCATTTTACTGGGAAGATTATTTTCAGTATACATGGGATATGTTTTGGCTGCACTAAATATATCAGCTTTATTTTCATGAGTGTTTTCAGAACTCAGTGACCTCATTAGTGGCATAGCCATGAATGAGATCATTAGATTCTGATGGCATGAATAAAAAGAAATCTGAAATTTTCAGTGCCGCTATGACATATTTGATTTATTCAGTGGCCTTCATTTTTCACTGTTTATGTGTTGGTGCAAATTTAGGTTTCAGCAGAGTTAGATGTGTGTTTATCTTTTTTATTTTATAATGTTTTGTATTGTACCATTTGTGCTTGGGTAGTGTATTTCTACCTTGTTCTGCTCAGTAATCAGTTGTTGTTTGCCCTAGTTACCACAACGCGGTCAGAATGTTAACATATATTGCTGAGAGTCATCTTGTGAGTGTTTGAATAGCTGGTTATAAGTCGAAGTCTAGTTGGAATTTTGGATTGTTATTTACAAGTGATGACATGCCAACTAAGAGATTAAATGCTGATGGCAGGGCCACAGAGACAAAATGGTGATGCCAGGGTAACTGAGAGAATAACTGTTTTTTAATTAATGGTGAGCATTTTTATACATGGATAGTGGCACTTTTATCTCCAGTTACAACCTCCCGGTTGATATTTTTGGTTACAACTGGGAGGTTGTAATCAGCACCTGTCAATCAAGCTCCCCCACAGAAAGCTTATTGGTGCTTACTCTGTCTGTGAGTGGGCTAAACATCTCACACAAGATGGCGGCTCTGTTACTGAGCACCGTAACTGACACTCAAACTTTCCCTCACACCATAAAGGCGGGAAACATTTTAAATATTTTTTAATATCCGTCTGCTTGATCCTGTCTTCAAAAACAACAAAAGCCTATCTGATTGATCCTGCCATTGGTACACCTCGAGTACCGCTTCCACACACAGCGCAACTAAAACTGGCTGCGACTTACTAACAAAAACATTTCCAATGTGGTTCACACTGTAACGTAATGTAAAAAAAAAAGTAACAAAAAAAAAAAGAATGCCTGTCCTGAAAAGCAAGAGACAAATAGTGTGCGTGTGTGTTTTATGTCTCTCTCTGACAGAAGTGCTGCACTGATTCAACTGTGCTAAACAAACAAAAAAAATCACCATTAATTACGTAAAATAATATATGGTGTGTGTGTAAAATCAGAATTTTACACACACCCTTGATGTGGGATACTTTTATAAACCCCTCGGGCTTTGCCCTCAGGGTTTATGTAGCATCCCACACCTTGGGTGTATGTAAAATTCTGGTAACACACACCCACCCTTGTATTATTCTGTATATCTCAGCTGCCCTGTTACAAGCAGAAATAACATTATTTATGCAATGGCAGTGTGAATGAGTTAGCCCTGACTATATGGGATACACTCTAGACTGACTCAGAATATGCTGTTTATCTTCACATGTGAAGGGGCAGGACAATAACCCATATGTGGCAGAGCCACGATGACCATGATAAGTGGCTTATTCTGAGTCAGGCCGTTGTTATAGTGTAATCTATAAAACTTTTAAATGAGAGTGTTTTATGAAGTCTTAACTGTTTCTGTTTGATTTCACTGCTCTGTTTCATGTGAAGCAGTGCCTATTGGATGTCATTAGGCATTGTTGAAGCTTCGCTCCCATTCGTTTAGGGTTGCTTTGTGACCTGTTTGAAGTGAGGATAACTGGCTACAATAAGGATAAATGATTCATCCTGATTTAGAATTCTTCAGTGGCTAAAATAAATTATTTATCTGTAAGTTTCAACTATCACATACATTGTATTTTTTTTTATTATTTTTTTATGACAAGGCAGTCAAGAGAATAAACCAGTTATTACTCAGTTGCCCTGTCACCACCATTTATTCACATAGTTGACCTGTCATCACTATTTAATCTCTCAGCTCACCTGTCATCACTTGTAAAACAAATCCCAAACTCCAACTGCGCCTTAATTTGGAACTAGCTGTTCAAACACTCACAAGCTGATTCAGAAAATTATGTGTTAATATTACAACAATGTCATGGTAACCAGGACAAACAACAGTGAATCAGTGGGCAAAGAAAAGATAACAGTACACTGACAAAGTACAAATAGTATAATAGAAAACATTATAACATAAAAATGAACACATACCTACCTTTAATAAAGCCTGTACATGTACAGTATACAAACAGTGAAACCATGGGTGTCATTTAGAGGTGCCAGTGGTCACATTTAAGACCCCTATGAATGTTTTTGTGACTCCCTATCCTGCGTTTGCAACCCTTGTTGCTGTCTACTTATCCTAGTGTGGCTGCCTGGCTCATTAAGTGTCTCTGGCTTTTTTTCCAGTCTGTGTGGCCAATCCCCATGTTCCCCCTAACCAGCATAGGGTCTGCTCCCAGCCACACACATAGCATATTAGCATGCACAACACTCAACCCCTACCCCAGTGAGCTGCCCACCAAAACTCGCACTCAAGCCCGTGAGTGGTAGCATGTGAGAGGGTAGGACTGAACTCATAGGAGGATGCCTGCCAGATCCTATCTCATGCCATCCAGCGTAATTGGTTAAGTTAATTTGGGACCGACAAGGGAGGCACCAGCTGCTGAGAAGCCTTAGTTGAGGAGTGAATGATGAGAGTGAGACAGAGGAGCACAGGGCCAAGGAGTAAGCACAGCCTTCAGGTCTGGCACTGCCTACAGGCCTGTGTGTGTGTGTGTGTGTGTGTGTGTGTGCGTTTGTGAGGAAGGTAGGAGCAAGTCACAGCTCGCACACACAGTAGCGCAGCTGCACTAAAAAACAATAATCTTACCTGTGTGGGAGGACCATACGGGGTCAGGTGTCAGGTGTGTACAGCTGCCTGCCCATGCTGAGACTGATGTCTGGACACAGAGGAGAACAAATTAGCCAAGAGAAGGACATGGAGGCAGAGAGCGCCAGGACAGGCAAGACAGCAGGAACTTTCTTTGAGCAGTCATAGTAACTGGGTGTGTATGTTCACACTATACAGGGTGACTGTAGCATGCAGTTTCATCTATAGGTATGTGCTGAGTAGCTGGCAAAAGATCCGTGTTTATTTATTTTTCGGTATAGATACATTGCTAATTAAACTGAAGGATTTGTGTTAAAAACTATAGCTGAGCTGTTGGTTGAATAACTTTGCCACTTTTCCTATTGCCCATCAGGTTTGTTTCAAGGGTATCATCAAAATGATTCAGAGTCCACATTTTTGATACAGCATGACATCAAGCAGATTATGTCAAGGCAGGAGTTTTGCTTGAATATGTGTGAAGTAAACCAGCCTACTACTGCAGTGGTAGTGCTACTGCATGCAACACTGACCACCCAGGTTCGGAATGAGCCTGGGCTATCGGAGGACTGGCCGGGGGGGGTGGGGATGGACTAAGCATCCCATTTCATGCTCTCTTTCTCATCTGAGGGGTTTGGGCTGTTCACTGCTCTACTGCAAGATGGAGTGAGCGTCAACTTGACCAGGCGCATCAGGTTTGCTGGCACCCAGTGATGCAGCATGCTTCAGGGGGAAGGCAGGTTACAGTGGGAAAATAGCACAGTTTGGGCAGATGAATCACCTTGTTGTTCATCACACTCCATGTCAGGTTCCAGCTGCTGTATGCCAGGGAAACCCCTGCTTTTCACCTCCACCGTGGGTGGACAGATGACTGAGGGGAAGAAATTCTGAAGTGACTGAAGGCATACCGGGCCCAGAGGGTAAACTGGATTACAGAGTTGTGATGAGTCACAGGTGGATCATGGGATCCTGGGATGACAGGCTGATGGAACTTTTACGAGAGGGGATAAGTATTTGAAGGTGGTGGCAGTAGGTCCTGCCTTTGGCTGGGAGATAAACAAACTTGGGGGAAAAATATGCATGAACTGCAAGCAGATTGTTGCTGAGAAAATATTTGAACACGCAAACCCCTTTCCTATTTGTTGTTTTAAATTAATTGGATGAAATCATAGCCTTAATAGGTTTAAAAGCCCAACAGTGTCCCTTTATTTATGTATATTATGTATCCCCCTCCCCCGGCAGGATTTGTCTAGTGCATTTACCCGGTCAACAAAAACTAAAATAAATAAGATATGTATGTATGTATGCATGTATTTATTTATTTATTTATGCATTCATTCATTTATTCATTCATTCAAACAATGTTTATGGCCCTTTCAGCCACAAGTCAGGTCCTCCCTTCACTTCAGCCAATGCTTGCTTTCTACCCACTGAGGCCCTGTTACCAACCCCCAGCTGCTCCAGGCTCCCCAGCCCACCCACAAATCACCACTGTACTGTCCCCCCAGGAGATGCTGGGTGCACCTTTTGCTCCATGACATTTTTCTCCTGCTGTCTAAATGGCCACCCACAGTGGAGGTGAAGACTGGGGTATTGGGGGGGGGTGCGACGTGGGCAGCCAGCGGAGTTTCCTCCATATGACCTGTAAAATTTCCTATTTTCTGCCTCCCCCCACAAGAGCAGGCTGCCATCACGGGGTGCCGGCACTCCCGATGCACCCAACTGACAGGCACACTCCAGTGTCCCTCTTTTCCTGTCACTCGTAAATATCTCCAACAATAATACAGTAAAAGCAAACTGAACTTAATGGGGTATCTGCAGTGGTCTGAGTCTTAGCATTGAATAGGAAAAGTAATCTGGGATTTAAGTACATTATGTAACAATGCTCAACGACTAATAGGCACATTTTGTCGATGGTCTTGCAACCCCTATGGCTCTGGTGAAATTATGCTCCTGAGTGCAGCATTAAGACCACTGCATAAATCAAATATGTTATGGCTAAACTGAAAATATCAGATTTATTTTCATGAGTGCTTTCAGAAGCTAGTGACCTCACTAGTGGCTGTGTCATCCATGAGGTCATCAGGTTCTAAAAGCCCTGGTGAAAATAAATCTGATATTTTCAGTCCAGCCATGACAATATCCCCTATTTATCAGGGAATATTTACTCACACTGTCGTTGCATAAATCAGGCATCATTCATTGCTCACAGATTGTAATGGGAACAGGGCTGAAATTTAATGAAAGCAGGGGACATTTACATATACTCCAGCATTTGTTTAATGTGTTACAGCTCTGTACATTTTGTTTGCATCATTTTTACCTGAAAGATTTTTATCGACTGGTGGTGTAACTGTAAGCAAATCAAGAAATAAGAACCCAATACCTGTTAACTGTGATAACTGTCTGTAGAAATAGGTCTGATACCCAGCTGTGTTCCATTTCTACAGTACATTGAATGGGTTGTATGGAGTGCTGACCTTTTGTTTAAGGGCCAGCAGAATCATTAAGAGAAATACTTCATATGTGTGTATGTTAAATGCCGGCATTAGGAGGACTTATATATTGTAATCACAACATTGTAAGGAATATGTGGCTAGAAGGATAGATTGACAGACTGGTGCATTGATGTAGTCATAAAATAGCTAGCGCAATCCAGGGATCAGATTGGCTAACAAGCATTCTGAGTTGTTCAGGTATGTCAGTATGACTGAACAGCTCAGAGCTCATTAGTCTTCTCCCCAACTTAGATATGGACATGTAAAAATGTAAGCAATAATATCCGACAGGGTGGGTGGTATTGGGAAATACCAGACTACCCAAGGGTATAATGAGGCCGTATGCCACAGGCGGAGGGCCTTATAGCCCATGGAAGGTCCGGTATTTTCCAATGCCATCCACCCTGGAGGGTATTATTGTGCTTAGAAAATGGGCCACTGTATTATCTATGTGTGAAAACAAAAATGTACTAATTTACATGTTAAAACCATTAAGTGTTTTATTTTGTAATAAAATAGTTCCTCTGCTAGTATTATAATGCTATGTTTCTTTTTGAGCTCTGGAGTTTTGTCCTAGTCCAGCCTCTGCAGCAGTGAATTTTGGAGCTGGTTATCATGGTAACACCCAACACACACGCTTACAGTTTTTAAAAATGCATTATAACCAGTCTATTTCTGAGTTTTCTTGTACTTTTACTGTTCCCTGTACAGCTTAGGTAAGCAGAACTACCATTAAAAAAAATCTTTTGATCAGGAGTGTCAGGCTGAGAAGCATGGTGGCGGGCGGGTGGCCATATCATTATGCTGCCAAGGATGGACAGAAGGTGCGTGGATTTAGTAGGAGGGAAAACTAAGCCTGTAAAAAAGCAGGTATGAGCACTAGTGACTATTTAAACATTTCTTGCCCTTTCATACAACGTACTGCACTGATTTATCCACCCTTTTGAGCAGTTTGCTTTTTTTTTATTGGGTCGTAACCGCTTCCTAAACAGTACAGCACTGTCCATTTCTCTATCCTGATGAGCAGTTTTTTTTTTAATGAGGTGGTAAGATGGTGAGAACCTGACCCTGAAACACAGAAATATGACAGGGTCGGTATTATTCTGCATTCCTTGGCTGGACTTCGAGACATGCAGAGAATCGGCAGCCGGACAATGATGGCGGGCAGCTGCTCTGTGGAGAAAGTGAGTAGGGGAAGAAGGTCTGTACATTTTATAGAAGAGATATCCCAAAGGTAGCAGGAAAAAAGAAAAGCCTGCATAAAGCAGATAGATGTCTGAGTTCTGCAGGCTGCTTAAAAACAAACAAATAAAAAAAAAACACAACGGACAGAGGATCGGTGACCGGACATGGGTGCCGCATTGTGGAGATTGGGAAACTGACTACGGACGGAAGGTCTGTAAATTTTGAGGGAGGCAGGTGACTGAAAAGGAAAGCAAGCATGTGTAAAGCAGGTAGACTTCTGAGTTTTGTGTGTTGTTTAAAAAAAAAAACAGGCAGAAGATCGATGATGGGTGGAGGGGGGGCAGATGGCCACTGAGCGGTAGAAATAAAATGGCAGTTGCTAAGTTTAAAAATTCGGGGTGTCCAATGATACACTAGGTAATGGGGCACCCTGAACTGGTACTCATTTTTTACTGGGCATCTATTGAAAATGTATGTCAGACCATGGCTTTTAGCCAATCAGGATGCTTTATTTTTCAAGCCCATTTTCTAACTTGAAAATAATGCAAACAATTTCTTGAACCAAGGGCCGCAATTTATTCTTGCCCTTCCAAAATATTTGATCTCACTATACTACTCACTTTTGAAATGTGCAACAATTAACAATAATTATTCACATATATAATACTTTCAGTCATTCAGAAATCTGTATCCCCCTTCTGAAATTGTTCTACCCATACACAACCTGAAATTGGCACCATGAACCCCCACCGAAATGATATGTGAGTCAAAATTAAGGATGGGTGAACTGGCTCTGGTGCAGTTCCAACCCCCCCCCCGACTGGGCACTCAGCTCTGACCAGGAAAACCGAGCTTTTTATGGCTCGACCTGGATTGCAAGTTAGCCCAGTTCAGAAGTGTGGTCAAACCGAATAACACTCTTACCACCAGTACTACATGCAAAAGGCAGTGAAGGGTGCAGAAAAGTGCAGAAAAAAAGGTGTTTCTTTTTTTCCCTGATCTCTGCCAAAGACTCCTGAGTCCCTGGACCATCACATGACCAACAAAGGGAAATACTCGTGATCCTGGGGCACTGAAGGGAGTCAACCAATGATGGTCTCTGTTCTGTAATTGACACATGTTCTAGCCAATCCTCTGTATCTGCCACCACAGAACCTCCCTAGGAAACTGAATATTGAGCCCTATGTACAGTCGGGCGGAAAGTACATGCCAAACATGCTTACCCTGCCTGCACAGCTCCGCACCTGCAGACAGGTGTGCACATTCCGGTATTCACAACCAGCAGCCATCTGTCCACTGCTCTGCCCCATGGTACACAGGACTCTGCAGGGCAGCTGGGGGCTGAGTTGTGGTCCTGGGTGGGCAACCAATTGGATGTCCATCCTGAGACCTGTAGTGGGTCACTCATGCAGTAAGGTGCGGGTCTGGGTGCGTGAATAGTGCCCGCAGGCACCTGGATCCACGCAGCCATGCCCCATGGTCTGGCAGCCCCTGCAGCATGGAACCAGCCCCTGTGGCTGAAAGACCCCCACCTGCAGCAACCCAGCTCCCCCTCCAGGATGCCAGGCCCCTCAGGCAACAGTGCCCTGACCCCGACCGCACATCAGCTGCATTCCCCCATCCCTGCTGCTCAGCAGCACCCATGCTCACATACACCTATGTGCCCCCCCCAGGGACCAGCCCTGGTAGGCATGGCAATGTGCCCATCCTGCACATCTCCACCCCATCCCATGGTCACATGTCAGTGGAATGCCCCTACCCCCATGCTTGGAGTCTCAGCATGATCCCTGGTGGCCAGTGGCATCCCCACCAGCCCGTGGCACCGTCATCCCCCCACTCCCCACCCCTTACACATGTCCACCACATCTGCCAGCCACATGCCAGTGGGCCACCCCCTGACCCCCATGCCCAGTACCCCAGCATGATCTCTGGTGGCCAGTGGCACCCTCACCCACCTGTGGCACCGTCATCCCCCCACACCCCATACAGGTCTGGTGGTGCCCCAGCTTGGGATGGCCAGTGGCACATGCTTCCTCACACCTCCTCAGTGTCTGGCCATCCAGCTGATGCTGGGAGCACATCACCAACATAGCAGCTCACTCCCAGCATCAGTTGAGTGGCTGGCAGCCATGGAGGTGTGAGGAGAAATGTGCCACTGGCCATCCCAAGCCGCGGTACCGCCAGACCAGTATGTGTTTTTTTTTGGGGGGGATTGATGGTGCTGCAGGTGAGTGGGGGTGACATTGGCCACCAGGGATCTTGCTGAGGTCTCAGTCGGGGATGGTTGGCTTGGGCACCTTCATGTGTGTGTGTGTGTGTGTGTGTGTGTGTGTGTGTGTGGGGCAGCTGCACAATATGGGGATCAGGTGTGCTCTATGGTGGCGGCTGGCGGTGGTGGGTGCTGTACCACTTCAGGGCTGAGGCAGCTTGAGTCAGCTGGAGGGGGGTTATGTGTGGCAGGTTGGGCTGGCCAGACTGGTGCCATGCAGGGGTGCAGACCCACCATGATGGGTCACGGGGGTGTCTGGTGTGGGCACTCACCCAGTCAGCTGCCCCAGCCCTCCCTGGCTGCCTACAGGGCTGGATCAGCAAGGAGGGTCATTTCAGAGTCCCGCCATGCATGGCGGGTGATGTCTGTGGGGGTGCATAGTGGGTTGTGTCAGAGTCCCTGCTGCCATATCCTGTGCAGTCCTCCACACCCTGGTGGCCCGCCCATCCCACACTGGTGCTTGCTGCTTAGTGACAGGACGCCCCCGGCATCCTCCGACCCACCCCCAGTGTGTTGCTGTCCACGTGGCTGGGGAAGTGGGCACATAACTGCTGTGTGCCCCATTGTGAATGCCACGCAACCACCACTATGCAGCATTCATGCAACCAATGCCAATGCGCCTGGTTTCTGTGGCACATTGGCATCATGCATAGGGCTCATTGAGCTCATTTGGGGCTTGGCAGTCAATGGAGACAGTTGTGTGTGTGTGTGTGTGTGTGTGTGTATGTGTGAGAGCAGGAGAGACCAATGAATTCAACAGCAGAAAACAGTAGAGTGCTGCAGATGTTGCAGCAGACTGAGAGTACTCATTAAAAAAAATATTTTTGTTGTTAGAAAGAGAGAGACCAACAAATTCAACAGCATAGTGCAGAGTAGACAGCAGTAGAGTGTAGATGTTGCAGACTCCACATTAAAATGATAAAACACCCGTTTTTGTTAGTCAGAGAGAGGGTGTAGAGAAAGAGAGAGAGAGACCAATGAATTCAACAGAGTTAGACAGGTCAGGAGGACTCTGACTAAAGGTCATAGTGCCTCAGTAATTTTGAGGGGGAGGGCTTAAAGTGCCATAGATTTTGAAGGGATGTCACCCACATCTCAGACTCTGTGTTGTCCATCTCTGTGCTGCCCTGAAAGGTCTTACTGTCCTAGACTCTGTGTTTCCCATCTCTGTGCCATAGTGCTATACAGATTGTGAAGGAGGGGATATCACATCTCAGACTCTGTGTTGCTTATCTCTGTGCTGTCCTGAATTGTCATGCTGCTTTAAACTCTGTGTTGCCCATCTCTGTGCCATAGTGCCATACAGGTTGAGAAGGGGAGGGGAGTCACATCTCAGACTCTGTGTTGCCACCTCTGTGCCTAAACTACTACTAGGTCATATAGTGCCTCACATATTTTGATGGGGGTGTCACTCACATCTCAGACTCTGTGTTGCCCATCTCTGTGCTGCCCTGAAAGGTCATACTGCCCTAGACTCTGTGTTGCCCATCTCTTTGCCATAGTACCATACAGATTATGAAAGGGAGACACCACGTCTCAGACTCTGTGTTGCCCATCTCTGTGCTGCCCTGAAAGGTCTTACTGCCCTAGACTCTGTGTTGCCCATCTCTGTGCCTGAACTAGTACTAGGTCATACAGTGCCTCACGTATTTTGAGAGGGGGGTGTCACCCATGTATCAGACTCTGTGTTGCCCATCTCTGTGCTGTCCTGAAAGCTCATCCTGCCCCAGACTCTATGTTGCCCATCTCTGTGCCATAACACTATACAGATTATGAAGGGGTGGTGAGGCATCATGTCTCAAACTCTGTGTTGCTCATCTCTGTGCCTGAACTACTACTAGGTCATAGTGCCATATAGATTTGTAAAGGGGGGGGGGCACGACTTTCTGTAACAGTTTTGGTGATTTTCAGTGTCCCTGAATCTTCTGTTTGATACCACTTAATTTCTTGGTACAACCCTGTCTTCTGTGTCACACCACTTAGTCACAAATCATGTCACTTAATTTTTGGGTGCAACCCTGTTTGTTTACTGAATCTTCTGTGTCATGTACATGTTTAAGTAAACCATTTTGTCAGCGTCTTTCTGTAGCACTTTTAATGATTTTCAGTGTTATTGAATCTTCAGTTTGATGCAATTTCATTTTTGGATGCAACCCTGTCCATGAATCTTCTGTTTTGCATCACTTAGTCTTGAATAATGCTACTTAATGTTTGGGTCCCTTCCCTGCTCTCCTTGTTCAGTGACTCACTACTGCAGTACTGGGGTCTGTTGTTTAGCTATTTTTTATTTGTTATTGGCTGCTTGCTGACCAAACGACACACAAATTCAGACACAATTCTTTTTAAAAGGTTACATTTTATTTTATTTTTTTAACAGAGGGATCTAAAGGAATAATACTGATGCATTTCTCATACTCCGATAGACTAAAATAGGTCAACAGTTCATCAGAGTAAATCAGAATCTTTTGGAAAAAAATCAGAGTGAGAATCAGAACTGGGTCACAGCTGACCCACCCATCCCTACTCAAAACATTGTTAATCTGCACCCCTACTGTAACTAAACCCTGCTCCCTTTCTGACTTTTGTCATGTCAGTTACTCATGTAGGTTGCATACTCACCTCTGGGACTAAAATGTCATGGGTTTTAGTCCCACGCCAGGGACATTTGCTAATACCCAGTACTGTCAGAGTAATGTAATAGTGTGGGGAGGGGGGATGAACTGGTGAGGTGCTGTCCTTCAGATGAGAATAGATGGGGAACTACAGTATGTATGTATCAAGCTATAATGCCATCAAGAGGGTCTGGTGGCATGAAAACCATGAAAGCGAACCTCGAGAGGTTCCAACATGTCAGCAGAACCTTGAGATGGTATTTGAACTGAGTTTAGCAGTGTTCCCTGTTTGTTATTTTTTTGTAATATATGGATCTGAGGTGTTTGTTAGCTAACAATTTATTTAACTCAGTCAAGATAATATATTAAATGTTTCTGGACTCACTGCCCTGTTGTTAGGGATTTGCTTAGCAGTTGCACGTAACACTTTTTTTTGTATATTTTTATTTTCCTGAGCCTCAATCAGTTTATTTCTATCATTGGCACAGTTTCCATTACAAGAGAGAAAAGAGAGAGCTTTTGTTGTTACAGAGCAGATGTTGGCTTTTACTGTACACAACAGTTACAGTAAAAGCTGACTCGAGCTCATCACAAGGTTTTTGTGACCTTTTGCTCTTGTAGCACTATGATTGTGGCATCACAACAATGGAATTATCATTGGTGCTATCAAAATGATGGCATTACGGGGTCTGGATTTCCCTGTTTCCCAATGGGCACAGTGACCTTCCATATATTACAAATTGATATACCACATCCCTCTAGATACGAGTACCTAACACCCTACTCACATTTTCTTCCTGCATCACACATAAAATCGACACCCCACACTTCTCCCAAATGTACATCACACACCATGCCAAAATCTGAACCTTTCATTCTTCCCAAAATGTACTACCCACATCCTTCCCAAAATTCACACCTCTTCCTAAATGTTCACCTGGCACTATTCCTGGAATCTGCACTCGGCTCTTTTACCAAAATGAACACTCCACATATTTCTTGAGACAGACACCTCATACTCGTCCCCAAATTTAATACTACAACAATCTCAAGATTAACACAGTCAACACATTCCTCAGTTGACATCCTGCACCCCTCCTAAAATGACACCCTGTGCTCATCCTACCATTGCATAAGTGTCAGTAAACAAAGAGTGTTTTGTTATGCATTTCTGTATTTAGCTACAAATAACAATGTTCAAGCAGCCACATTGCTGTGTTGGAGTGCCAGCCACAGAGGGAGGATTGAGTATGTCATGGACTGCTCTCCTCCAGGGTGGGGAAGCTTCTGGTGCTTGGATGACCCCTAGCACAGGCTGGGGATCTAACAGCCAGAGCTTGCTGTGTCTGAGAGGCATGACAGATGCATGGCATTCGTATGCCCAAGCATCATTGCACATCACACCTCTCCTACAAAACACTGGAAAAAAATGCTGGTCAAGCACAATGGCATCCACCTCGCCTTGACTTCACACAGCTGACCCATGGCGCCTCCTCAGACACTGGACATTGCATCCAATGGGTTAAGTGGGGTGATCCTGTTGGCTCTACCCTGGGAAGTAAGCCAAGGAGGAACACTGGGGTGGGTCAGCCACTGCGGAACATTGACGGGGTCTGGGCAGGGATAGGGCTGAAGAGGAGCTTTCCTGCCCCCCCTCCAAAAAAAGCTGCAGATCAGAGTTTAATTATGTTTTCTGATGGTTTGGCTAAGTATTTTGTCAAATAGTTGAAACATTCAGGTAACAATTAGAACTAAAAAGATGAAACATGGGTCCATTGTTTGTTGCTTTCAGTCTACACTGGAACACATTTAAAAGCCAGTCAGCATGCCCAGCACAAGCGCACTGCTGCCCCTGCTGCTCTTCCCTAAGGGCGTTAGAGTAGCTGTGTATGGTTGGAAGTGAGGCAAACACCAAACTGCTGTGGGGTTTCAGATTTACTGCAGCAGTAATTGTTACTTAGCAAAATATTTCATTGTATAGGGCTCTATGCACTACTGGGCATGGAATGCACCCAGAAATGCCCATACTGGTCCCCACAGCATTTCATGGGAGCATCTTGACCTATCCCATTAGCAGCCCTTGCTCTTAAGTGCATAGCAGCATGAAGGACAAGGGGTGTTTGGTGGTGGGTGGAGCCAGCCTGGAACAAGAGTTTCCAACTGGAAGCTCAGTCTAGCTTTAGAGTGGATTCTACTAACCACAAATGACTGGGGCACAGAGAGACAAATAAATTTGAAAATAGCCTCTATCTTTTTTTTAATTCAAGTTCAGGTTTACTCACAAGCATATTTTACCTTCCAGTGCTGCTGTACAATTCAGTTGAAGTCAGTGGAAGCCAGTTAGTGCTGAGGCAGTAAGAAGGATGGCCTGGCACTTTGTCACAGAATCACTTTATCAGGGTGGATTCACTGCCCGGTGGGAGAAGGGGGTAATGAGAAATGGCAGACGATGACTTGGACTGCTGCATCTCCTCATGGATGGATGTCTTTTAAAAAAACACAAAGTGACAAAGATCACTAGCTCATTGGCATTTAGCCTATCATATTGTCTGTGTGTGTGTGTGTGTGTGTGTGTGTGTGTGTGTGTGTGTGTGTGTGTGTGGCTCTGGCTGGACATGGACTGGCAACCATGGCAGTTGGCCTCACTAAGTCACCAGCAGGGTGTGGAAGGCAGATAAGGTAGTGTTTTGTTAGTCATAAATGTACACCCTATTTTATGCATGGGGCCTGTTGTATAAGGCTTCATACATTTATGTATCAGAGTGGTCTTGCTGTCGTACCTCTCTGTCCAGCCCACTCCCAAATGGATACGCAGCTACATGGGATCTGAGTTGGTCCAGGGTAAACAAGCAAGCATGGCTGCATGGATTAGTTAGTGCACCCGTGAGTGCAGGACACTGGAATGTATGTAACTTGGCCATCAGAGCTGTGTATTGCCGCAGATAGGGCCATTTTAGCACAGTGCATAGAGCCCATTATTTTTGGTAATAATGTATTTCTGTGAAAAAAAACAATATACCCATTTTTATTTTCATTTTATTTCATTTCATACCGTAGCTGGTAGTTATCAGATACCAAATTAAAGAAAGAATCATCAAATATTGGACCAAAGCATACTCTATGAAAGAACACAGACTGCCAAGGCAATGTATAGAAGAAACTATTCACTATTTAAAACAAGGCATCATATTTACAAGTATACAAACAGTAGAAAAGATCATAAAACCACATGGTCTACTCCATAGTTTAATGGATGTCTTTAGGATTCCTTTGGAAATGGTATCTGAAGAAACAAAAGTAAGGATCAAAGATGTAGCTAAGCAAAATGATATGCAATATTGCGAACAAAACAAAAAATGTAGGTGAATGTCAAAAAAAATAAAAGAAATCATGAATTAGAAGCATATTTGACTCTCGTTAGAGAATCTAACAGAAGGAGAAGTATCTCTAGATTTAGGTTCAAAGTATATGACCGTGTAAATATATATATATATATATATATGTATATATATATATATATATATTCCAAGGAAACATTGGCCAAAACTGTTGGTATTGACTGTATATTCTAGAATGCAAATGTGGCGCTAACTGTCTGTTTTATCTTCAAATGTGTATTGCTTTCCTGCTGCATGCTGATCTAGCTGCTACTTCTTTGTATTACCTTTTGTACCCAACTGTACGTGTATCTATTGTTGAAACTGTATACATCCTGCTGTATAATTGTATACACCCAATTGTATTTGTTTTCTATCTTGGAATTGTCTCTGTTCCCTGTGTCACCTCTGAAAAAGGGACTTGACTGTCTCAGTGGGCCCACCTAGTTATCAAAATTCAAATAAATAAATAAATGAATGTAATTGGCAAAATGTACAGTACAACGAGGGGATAAAAATGGCAAATATTGTAAATGCATGCTAATAAAAGATGATTTAACATACCTCTTAATGTTGTGCCCACTATATAAGAAAGAAAGGAAAAAATATAGGGGACATATTAGAGAAATTAAATTACAAAAAAAAAGACATGGTCGCATATCTGCCAAAACTAAAGTCAAGGCAGAATTGGACTTTGTGGCTTCCACCTCTGTCTTATTGAAAAAAAGAAATTTCATATATGATCGCAACAGGAAAGGCAAAAAAAGCAGAATTAGATAAAAAGTGGGAAATGTTCTGGAATTACTCTATTCACAGCTTACACAGATAGTGTAAGTAGGGAAAACTTGTAAGATTAAATAAAAGGGCAGTAAAAACTCAGGGTGATATAAATTAAATTAATTTGATAAAATAAATTATATTCCAATGATACAGAAGCAGTGTATCAATAAGCCAGATCTCCTTGGGATAGATACTAGGATGCATAGTGTTGAAGTACTGTAAGCTTGTTTTTAAATATTTATTATGGAATATGTATAAAATGAGAACATTGTTCAAGCTGCTATTTTTATTCTATTTTTTGCACTGTGGAGTTAAGGGTTTATATTTTGCCTTTTTCATTGTAATGGCATTAAGTATGCCGAACAATAAAAAACTGATTGAATTGAACACCTTAGCTGGGATATTTCCTGCTCTTGTCATGTCTGCCATAAAAAGAACAAAACTAACATCTTGTTGCAGTGCTGAACTGTTTGCCATCAGTAGCATGTGCTAGCATCATCCTAATACAGTCACAGTATGAATCTGTTATGTACAGTTACAGGGTAATCCAAACTGAAGAGATGTTTACAAATTGCTGGTGATGTATTTGTTGACATGAGTCATTAATTAGAAAATTAGTAATCAAAACAGTTTAAAATATATCTGAGGGAATAAAAAATACACCAATGATTAAGAATATCAGAATTACAGTATTGCAAAAACCCCCCAAAAACTATTATCGTGAAAATATTTTGCTGACATACGGCTTTTGCCCTGGCGGGGCCTCCATGCAAAGCTCGATGCCAGGGCCCCTAACAGACAGTGGTGTGGGGGATGGCAGGGCCAGGGGGGCCCCCTCTGTTGACTGGCGGCCCCATGCAAACGCATGGGTTGCATGTGCCAAAAGCCTCCCCTCACATACTGACTTTACACCTTTCCCGAAATTGTCACCAACACCTCTCCTGAAATTAACATAAGTGCCCTTTTCAAATGGATGTGGAAGTGTGCAGAAGAGAGGAGAGACACAAGTCACTGACAGCTATACTGTGTAAAATAGCTGAGAGCTTCCTGAAAACCAAAATAGAAGAACTTCTAAATGTATTGGAGTTTGTGGATAGTAAACAACACAGATTTAGGAAAAATAGAGGATGCACTACTAGCCAGTTATGTTTTTATGAACACATTAACAAAGAATTGAATAAACATTCTCCAATGAATGTCATAATTCTGGACTTTCAAAAAGCATTCGATAAATTTCCTCACAGCAATTTACTGAAAAAATGATTGCAATTGGACTGGATAACAGAATAGTGGAATGGACTAAGAACTGGTTAGATGGGAGGAAACAGAGAGTACGAGTGCTAGGGAAACATTCAGAGCCCATTGAAGTGACAAGTGCAGTGCTACAGGGTTCGGTATTAAGACCTGTGCTGTTTGTGCTTTACATAAGTGACCTACACCATGATACCAGTAATAGGGTAATAACATTTGCTGACTACATTAAGCTGGGAGAACCAGTAGGGACCCCCAAACAGCAGGTGGAAATGAGTAAAGATCTGGGAATAATAAAAGAATGGGTGATAAGAAATAGGATGCCATTTAGTGTAAAGAAATGCACAGTTATGCATTTAGGTAAACAAAATGCAAGGCAGAAATATTTGTTGAATGGAAAGGATTAAAAAAGGTTTCATATGAGAGGGACTGTGGAATCACAATTGACAAGTTAGACTTTAAATATCACAGGACACAAATAATACCAAAAACTAATTATATGGTCAGAAACTATAAAAGAAGTTTTATTAATAAAACTAAGGGGTGTTTGCTGCCACTATACTGAATGTATGTTAGGCCATACATGGATTATGGGTCACCTCTATGAAACCCCTACTTGCAGTGGGAGATTGAGAGAGTGGAAAAGGAGCAGAGGAGATATACCAGAATGATAGGATCCCTAGGAAAATACAGCTACGAAGACAGATTACAAAGCCTGGGACTATTCTCTCTAAGGGAAAGAAGAGTAAGAGGTGATCTAATGACATTGTATAACATAGTGAAAGACCAGGAAATGATAGAGGAAATGGGTATTTGTATACCGGAAAAACCGATATACTTAAGAGGACATAGCAAACAAATTAAGGTTGAAACAGCAAAAAACAATAGCAGATATTTCACATTTCTGTACAGAACAGGCAGGGTATGGAATATACTTCCAAGTGATATAGTAAATAATTCCTTAAAAGGCTTTAAGAAGGAAGTGAATAGGGGCTAATGCAAAATAGGACTACACAGACCCACTGATGTGGGGAATGGTAAAAATGGGCTGTATGGCCTTCTTCCATTCTACACTCAGTATAAGCATCAGTATAAGCACACAGGCTGTTTTTAAGTATTTTTTTTTTATTGGAACTAGATTCTTTATGTGGAAGAATAATGAGCAGATGTCTTCCTTTTTAAATCAAATTTTCTTTTTTTTGTGTGTGTGATTTTCCCTTTTTTTCTCAAGTGGTCATTTTAAAGGTACAGTAACCCTCTTTTCGGTGTCCCATCCTTCTGAGATGTATGGGCTGGATTTTCAACAGCAGATACACTACCTGCAGACACAAATGCAGTCAGGGATATCATTTCAGAGGCTCCTCCCACTAGCAACTAAGTTGAACTTTTACAGTAGCCGATTTTGGTGGCAGCACAGTGAGGAGCCTTTTTATGTGCTGTTTTTGCACCCTTACCAATTGCAGTTTGTATGGGACCCCTGCAACTAATAAATTAATATTCCTCCCAAATTTTAAAACAATTACCTAGGGATACTTTATGTATGGACTTAGGTTTGCAAGCAATGGTGTGAACGTGGATCATGTAATAAGCTATGACAGGGAGTGCATTATACTAATATACTAATTGCCAGCAGATTAGGACGTACGGTCTATTGAGTCTACTCGAACCTCAAATCCCTAGCTGGGTACCAAGGCCTCCCCCCCCCCATGTGTTCCAGAAAGCCTATCATCTCTCCCTGCCCCTCCCAGGCAAGGTCTTCCCCTGGAATTTTCCCTTTCTGTATCTGTCCCACCCTCTCTTAAATCCCTCCTCCATGGAAGCCTGAACCAGCTTGCCAGGCAGTGCTTTCCAAGGTTCCACCACCCTCTCAGTGAAGAACCTCCTCCTCTTCCCCCCCATCCTTCCCACTTCCAACTTCAAATCATGTCCTCGGGTGATACCTCCCTCCTTTAGTCTAATAATCCCTCTGTGTTTACCCTATTTATTCCCTGGAGGTACTTGAAGACCTCAATCATGTCCCCTCTGTTTCTCTTCTCCTCCAATGAAAACAGGCCGCGCTCCTCTAGTCTTCCCTTGTACGTCAAATCCCCTAGTCCTCATATCATCTTGGTAGCTCTCCTCTGGACCCTCTCCAGGAGCTGTATGTCCCTTTTCAAGTGCGGCCTCCAATACTGCACACAGTACTCAAGGTGTGGTCTAACCAGCCCATTGTACAGCGGCAGAATCACTTCCCTGCTCCTCGAGGTGATACCCCTTACGATGCATCCCAACATCCTGTTTGCTTTGACAGCTACTCTCCTGCACTGCTCAGAGTTATTCATACTTGCATACACCATGATCCCTAGGTCTTTTCCTCCCTTTGAGGCCTCCAGCACCTCTCCCCCCAGGGTATACATGTGTTTGGGGTTTCCCTGCCCTAGATGTAATACCTTACACTTGGAGAAATTGAAGTTTAATTTCCAGGTGTGAGCCCACCTGACCAGGGTCCCCAGATCCCCCAGCAGGGACAACCTCCCCTCTTCCCCCTCAACTACTGCTCCCATCTTGGAGTCATCAGCGAAGACACTCATTTCACTCCCTAGTCCCTCCCTGATGTCAGATATGGATGCATTAAACAGGATCGGACCCAGGACTGAGCCTTGTGGTACCCCCGCTACTGACCCCCTCTAGGATTCGAGAGCTCCCTGCCAACCATGACTCTCTGGGTGTGACCAGTTAGCCAGTTTCCTATCCATCTAACCATCAATAGGCACACCCCCAACCCTGTCAGTTTCCCCACCAGGCCACAGTACGGGACTGAGTCAAGCGCTTTGCTGAAGTCTACAAATAGTACATCCACCGGCCTTCCCCTGTCCAGTTCAGTTGTTACCCATTTGTAGAACTCCACAAGGTTAGTTTGACATGATCTGCCTGGCACAAAACCATGTTGCCTGCTATCCAGCCCTCCCTCCTTCTACAAGAACACCCTCAATCTTTCCTTCAGTATACTCTCCATTAATTTATCCACCACCAATGTCAAACTGATGGGTCTATAGTTATCTGGCTCATCCCTTGACCTCTCCTTTATGGATAGGCACCACATGCACCTCTAGCCAATCCCTGGGTACCTTCCCTGTCTTGAGCGACCTATTGAAGAGTTCTGCCAGGGGTGCTGCCAGCTCATCCACCAATTCCCCATAGTACTCTCAGATGTATGCCATCCAGCCCAGGAGATTTATCATTCTTTAGGGTCTTTAGGGCTTTCCACACCAGTTCAGTGGAGATAGCTTCATCTGTTCCCCCCACCTTACTGGCCTGTTTATCCATATCCGGGTGTGACACCTCTGGGTTATCTCCCCCTCCCTCCTGCCCCCTATCTGTGACCCCCATGATCCCCCTTTCTACCCCTTCCATCTCTTCCGTGTCTTGCTTTGTTAGTATCCCCTCCCCCTCACCAATGAACGCAGGGGTGAAGTACTCGTTTAATACCTCTGCTTGGTTCCTCACCTCTTCCACCCACCCTCCCTCCGTTCTCAATCTGCCGAGCTGGACCTTGGTTTTCCTCTGCTCCCCAATGTACTTGAAGAACCCCTTTTCCCCTCCCCATATCCCCTGTGCCAATTGCTGCTTTTTACTGGACTTTGCCCCCCGCACCATCCGGGTGACTTTTCTAGATGAAGGGTGGTATGCTTCCTTTTCCCTTTCCCCTCTTGTTGCTTTGTATTTTTTATAGGCAGCCTTCTTCTCTCTGACCACTACCTGAACCTCCCTGGACCACCAGCATGGTTTATGTGTCCGAGCTCCCTTACGCTTGACCTTAGTGCAGATCCTGACTGCCTCATGAAGTCCCCATTTAATGACCTCCCATCTCTTTTCCACATCTGTCCTCATTGTAACCCCCTTCAAGTGACCCTTGAAAATGCTTCCCATGCCCATAAAATCTTCCCCCCTGAAGTCCACAGTCAGTGTCCTCGAGCTCTCCCCTCCTCCCCCCATGCTAATTTGAAACCAGACAGTGTTGTGGTCACTCCCAGCCAGGAGTTCCTCTACAACCAGGTCCCTTATCAGAGCCCCATCTGCCAGAACCACATCCAGGACATGCCCCTCTCTTGTGGGCTCCACCACATGCTATGTTAGAAACACATCCTGGAAGCAGTCTAGCAGCCTCTGTTCCCTGGCAACCCTCAAGGACATGGTTCCCCAATTTATACCTGGCATATTAAGGTCCCCCATCAACACCACTCCCTCCCCTTTTGGTCCACACTGGGCTATAATATTGTCCAGCAAACCTTCCTCCAGTACATCCCCCAACCCGGGGGGCCTATATACTACTCCCAACTTGACCTTACCTCCTGACGGGGTTTGTAAGGTGACCCGTAATGCCTCCACATTTTCCCCTGCTTCCTCTACCCTAGCAATTTCTATGCCATCTCTGATGTACATAGGCACTCCTCCCCCTCTGCCCTCCTCCCTATTCTTCCTAAACATAGTGTATCCCCTCACCCTCCTGTCCCAGTCATGGTTTTTGTTGGCCCATGTTTCTGTGACCGCCGCAACCTCCATCCCCCCCCCAAACAGCATGGCCTGGAACTCTGGCAACTTGTTTCCCAAGCTCCTGGCATTTACTAACACTACCCCCACCTTTTATCCCTGGTCCCCTTTGTCAATTCCCACCCAGGCACCATATGGTTCCATGATCCCCCTGCATCATCCTCCCCCGGTCTATTACCCCCCTCCCTCCCATGGATTTGGTGACTAATCACCTCATCATGAGGAGGGGGAGTTTGGCCCACCCCGCCCTGGTCCCTCCTGGTTATAGGACTTTAATGCATGTCCCATGGGTGTAATAAGCTGTTAGGCCAAAGGCCAAGTGTCCTTATGCCCCTGGGAAGTGTATTAAATCCTATGACACACAGCCTGAAGGTGCTTATTACACTTATAAAATGTCTCTAAGTAAGCTTTTTTTGGGGGGACAGAAAATGAGATTCAGCACCTGGCTGTGCTTTTATAGAGAATTAATGCATGGTCAGGTCATGTCTCTTGGCCAATGAAATTTCCAGATTTTTTCTTGACATTTTATAAAAGTCTTTAAACCCAATCTGTGAATTCCATTTTTTACATTTTTAGTCAACCCTTATGGTTCTTTAATGTAACTGGTTATAGAATTGTAGTGGTGCAGGAGTGCCACTGTAGTTAGAGTTGGACACCCCATGTTGGCAGTTGACACTCCTTTAACCCGACTCTGACTTGGATTTGCTGTCCTTTCCTTTGACTCCATATCAACAGGATGGCAGCCAGCTGACCGAAAGGCCCCTGTGTTCCCCTGTGGGGAACCAGTCCTTCATTGCAGCCATCCTGGAATATCTAAGTGGCTCTGAACACTCCACTGGAGGAAGCCCAGAAGAAGGAGGAGGCCTTCCTGCTGTTAGACATTTTCAAATAAGGCTCCTCAGCAGCCTTCCCCATTGCTGATGCCATTCTGGGCCTGGCACTCAGCATATGACAGTGCCTGACCTCCTGCCAGGCCCCACTACATTGCATAGACCACAAGTTTGTGGTCTTCCTGGGTCGGGCTGCCTGGCTCTTTGGAGCATCTTTTTCCTGAGGGGCTAGTGGGGGAGATATAGTGTTCTGCAAGGCGAAGGTGCTGGGCAAATTGGATAAGCCACTGGACAAACCACGTAAGAATCGGGAACACCTTGGCTGCAAGGCCTATACATCTATACATCTGCATTTCTGGGTATTCTCCAGACCAGCTATGCAACATTGATCACTCAGTACAGGCATGAGCTCTTTGAGAGACTTTCAGACCTCACCAACCTCTCTCTGAAGAAAGCCAGCAAGATCTAAGCGAGTTCTGTGATCTTGAGCGGATGGTGACCAAGTACCTATTGAAGGTTGCCCTGGAACTGTGTGCCACCCACCATTCCTGGTTGCAGATATTTTGTTTATATATTTAGTTTTTGTTGACTGGGAAAGGAGGACTAGGCAATTCTGCCTATTTTCAGCCTCGTCTTGTGGTAGGGGAAGCTACAGATGGAAACCAACCTACACTGAATCAGATTAAGCAGTTGGTGGTATTTTTAGTGAATATGTGGCAAGATCTTTTGAAAATATGGCCAGGCAGATTTTCCTTCTCCTGAATGCACCTGGGTAAATCCCAGAAACCTTTTTCACTGTTGCTAAATGACTCAGGACCTCAGGCTTTTAGTTATTTATTCAGTTTGATAACCAGGTAGGTACGTTAGTACCAGGTGCCTTTTTCAGGAAGGACTGGAAGTGTGTTTGCCCAAGCAGAGGGGGCAAACATTAACAGGTTTTACCCTCACTGAAATCCCCCCCTTCCCAAAAAAATAAAAAACCCACAAAAAAATCAAAATCAGCCTTTACCTCACATGCAAGGGAGTAGCCAGGCAGTAGCCTGAAGGCCTAGGCCTTCATTTAGTCAAAAGTTTAAGAATTCTGCATGCACTTGGCAGGCAATACTACATATTTTAACTTCCCCAGCACAGCATGTACCACTTCTCTGGGCTTCTGTTTCTAAAACCCTGACAAGTATGATTTTTCTACCCTCTTTGTTCACCACAGCGTGTGGACTGCACTGGCCATTTAGCGGGCATTTAAAGTTTTATGTTCTTTTACTATTTTAAAATTCTTGCTTCTATCAATTTTAAGTATTTTTTTTGTTTGATGCGCTCTTTCTCTCTTTGGTAAAAAGGTACTGAGGTTTTTGGTACTGGCACACACTGTGTATACCATCAGAGCACATGGCACCATGCTCAGTGCTATACGCACGCTCATAGTGGCTGACAACCCCAAAGGTTCTCGTTCCCACGGGATCCTTGTGCCTCTGGCATTAAGAACAAAGAATGAGTCTCTATGGGAAAAGATTCCAGAAGATCAAGAATTATGGTAAGTAACTTTTCCTATTTTAATGTTCCATTTGTTTTTCCTGCTGTGGTATATACTTTTAATTACAGTGGTAGTATATACTTTCCATGTCTAAGTGTAAGGGGAAATAATGTATGTTTTTTTCTATGGGCAAAATGACCTATCCATGTATGGAATGCATCATGCTTTCTCAGTATATGCATGATTTAATTTGTACCAATTTGTACAGATCGAAATACTTACGAGTGGCTTGGCCAGGAGTGAGAATATCGGTCCAAAGAAATGAGTGAAAATAAATCATGCACATGATGAGAAGGCATTATGTATTCAATTTATATCACACTTACACATATTTTAGTTACTTTAAGTATGGCAGTATATCCTAGTGGTTGGAGCATAGAGCTGTAAACTTGGAGAGCCAGTAGACCTGAAAAAAAAAGGCCTATCATGTTCTAATGATGTAGGAAGTGTGAAAATTCCATACAGTAAGAAGTGTGGAAGTAACATAGTATTTCCACACTTCTTATATTATTTCCAGATTTCATAGGGGATAGTACTTTTTATTTTTATAAAATATCCCCAACAGTGTGGTATTCTCGTGGCTTTCTGTCAATCAGGAAGCTGGGCTCTTGAGTCCAGTTTTATAATCTGTAAGGGCTTATGTTTCGAAAGTAATCTTAAAGGACAACTAAAAAAGTTATTTTCTAAAATAAAACTCCCGAAATCTGAAATCATTAAGGTACAGTATAGTCTCCTATCTTTTATGTGCAGAGCTTCTTGTGGTCCAAAATCGCGATTTTGTACACTTTAATCATGTTCGTAAAAATTAAACAAATTGGCAGAGCTTTCAGATTCCGTTGCTCAGTAGTACCCTAAGACGTAAGCGATGTGGTAACATGATGATGGTATCCTCTTCACACATGCACAGTAAAGGATTTGCCCCAAACACGCAGTCTAAAGGTTTTAATGCCACACTACACAACAAGCCCCTATACAAATACCATTATCACTCCAGAGCGGTCTCGCTCTGATGGCATCTTTACTGACACGAATCATCCTGTATCATGCATGACAACACAGAATGGTGATGATGGGAGGGTCTTAGGGTCAGTCTGTCTGCCTATCTGTCTGTCTGTCTATCTATCTATCTATCTATCTACTGCATCAGAGTCCCACACAGGGTTAGTGGTGCTCCAAATCACCTAACGATAGCTGGAAGAACACCAAGGTTGAGCACTTACCACCTCCCATGTATAGGACACCAGGCGTAAAATCAATTAAAATCAATAGAATACTGATAAAGGATCTGGATGATCTGAAATGCATCAGGCAGGCTCTGTTGACATGTCCTTCAATAAACCATGTTTTTAATGGATTTTATGCATGGTGTCCAATACTTAGGAGGTGATGAGTGTTCAACATTGGTGTTCTTCTATCTGTCTATCTGTCTGTCTGCCTGCCTGTCTGCCTGTCTGTCTGTCTGTCTGCCTCTCTCTCTCTCTATTATAGGCAACACGACGGGTGTGCATTCGTTGGAAAATAGTAGGCACTCCTCAGGTGTGTACTGACGCACAAGGTTGCTAGCCAAGATGTTCTCCTCAGCAGACACTGGAGGAGATCCTATATTCCCCAATTAATTTGTACCTATAAAATGACCTGATGTTTCAAATTTTGGCATATAAAATGCAACACTTTGCATAATTACATACACAGCAGGAGATCTGGTTCATCCAATCAGAAAGCTGCATTTGCAGTACCCATCTTGACTCTAATACAATAGGTTGACTCAAAGTATATACTTTATCTTCACATGTAAGGGGGCAGGACCATAACTCACAAGCGGAGGCGTCACGAGTGAGTTATGGAAGTCCTGCTCCCTTACAAGTGATGACTAACTGTGCATGTTGAATCATTCTATTGTATATTAGATTTATGCAGCATCAGTTTACTAGATATATATATATATATACCTTTCAAATCTGTGATTTATAAGAAGATATAACTGCTTCTGTTTGATTTCAACTGCTGGCTTCAGTGCTATAGATAGATGGCTATTGCAATGTTAGCAGCATTGCAGAAACTGGTAACCGATTGGTTCAGTATGCATTGTGACGCACCCTACTTTGCAGAGATAAAATCAACTGAAGAGCTAAAAAGAATACATGCCCACTTGGGATAGATAGACCTGAAAAGATCCTGACCCTTATTATCAGGACCAGGATCCAAGTCAGAGTCCTTATTAGTTCTCATTCAAATCAGAACCTTTAGGAAATAGGAAAACATTCACAAAATGGGCATGGGGTCAAAATGTCTCAGGACATTATGTCGCATAGCAAAATCGCGCTGCCAATACAGTGCAATTCTTGCCATGTGGCATATCTCTTCTTTCTGTGGGGGGCTTTGCCCCCCACACCCCCAGTTATGGGGGGCTGTGCCCCCAAAACCCCCTTATAAATTCTCAACTCGGGGGGGGGTCAAATTGGGGAGCGCACAAAGCTGAAAAAAAAAATAAAAGTTTCTGGGACCGGGAATCAAACCCGGTCCCAAAACCACTGCATGGGTTCTCTGCTGCTGTGGCTCAGTCTGTTGAGCCACAGCAGCTGGTCAGTGGAGCCCACTCCCAGCAGAGGTCTTATCCTCTGCCTGGGAGAGTGAGAATGGTGCAATGCCGCGTACAGCAGTATATGCAGTATTGCACCATTCGCTCACTGGTGCAGCGCTGTACCGGGTTAGCCATAATGTCATACGCTATTAAGCATGCGACATTATGACCCGGTACCCACAAAATGCACTAATGAAATTCAGTACTGTATTTAACATGTGTGCATTGGTCTCTGTTTTGACTCTTCTTTTCATTCCTCTGCTCTGTCTCAAGTTTTTCTTCCTTGTTCTCCTTTCTCTTACTATCTGTTTGAGGTGTGGTAAAACACATCTCCAGTCACCTTCCTGACTCAGTATGCACATCTCTCTCCCCTCCCAACCTCACTTCTTAACATTTCTGTCCCTGCTCTGTTCCCGTTTTCAGATTTCTGCTTCCTCCCTGCCACAGATTTTCCATTTCTGCCCCTCCCTGCCTAGGATTTCCCATTTCTGCCCTTCTTAAGATTTTCCATTTCTGCCTCCTTCCCTGCCTCACATTTCCCATTTCTGCTCATACTGTGCCCTAGTTCTCACATTCTTCCCCCTTCTCTGTCCTAGTTATTTTATTCCTTCCACACCTTGGACAGCCCTCTATCCACCTGGAACCATCACCCCAATGTCCATCGGGACTTTCCGCTGGCCAGTATTCCCAGGTCTTGCCCCCATGGTGGGGGCTGTGGGGTCCCCCAATCTGCCACAGTGAATTGGATCCTGTAGTTGGACCGGTGAGCCCAGCTGGTCAGGTGCAGGGCCTGCAAGGGTCCAAGCACCATACTGCCACCAAAGACTTTTTCCATTTTCTTCCCCCTAAGAGGCATGGCATGCAATGATGCCATGACACATGACCCGCATTCCCATGTGCGACACATCAGCATCTGGCCTTCCCCTGCTCTGTCTGTGGCAGTCCCGGTGTCTTTCCCCTAGCTTACCACTATGGACCAGGTGTACACCGGGCTTTGCAATCCCTTCTACCCCAGAGGAGGACAGCAGTCCTTTGCATGCCCAATCCTTTTCCTCCCTGGCTGGCCTTCCAACAGCTTGAGCTCGCTGCCAAACTCAGGTTGCCAGCATCGTGAGTGGTAGCACTACTGCTTTACCAGCAGGCTGTCCCTGTCTGCTCTAGTTATTACGTTTTGGCCCCCTTCCCTAACCCACTCTTACAGCTGAATGCTGCCTGCAGTGCCAACTGTTCCTATGTTGCCCCAAACCCACTCTCCATCTCAGAGTCTGCTGCAGTGCATGTAAGTGTTTCCACCCTCACCACACACAGTTACAACATGTGATGCCCATAGACAGCAATTTTTCTAACTCAAAAAAAAACAAGCTTTTCATTTTCTGGGCAGGCTAGTCCTGGCCCGTAACCATGCTGCTGCCATCAGCTGCTTGCCTGCTCCTTTAACCAGCCAACAACTACTGGCCCACTTACCCACTGTCACTGCCGACTGCTTGGCTGACCATTTCTGATCTCTTGATCAACTGACCAACCCACCGCTCTGGACTCCGGGCTTGTTTGCACACTGCTGCTGCCAAGTGATTTCTGTTCCTACGCTCTACAGCAGCAGTTTAAACATGCACACTTGAAGTGCTGCTACAGAGAGCAGAAATAGGCTAGCAGGCAGAACAGTTATCCAACCTGAAAATGAAATAAATTAGGTAATCTTTTTTTTCATTATAGGGGCATATCCATTGGGAGTTACAGGGGCAGGGGTGGTTTTTGCAGATGAGAAAGGTATTTTGATGGACCCAGTACACTTCGTAGCAGAGTTTGTCCCTACCTGGATCTGCTGAATTTCACTGGGTCTGGGATGGGGGTCCTAATTCTCAATGGATTGGTCTGTCCATCCCCTAATGCCCACCACAAAGATTTGAAGTGGCAACAGATTGTTTGTGGCAGTGTAGAGGCAGGCCCCCCCTATGTATTGCCTTACTCTGAGGCATCATCTGGGGTGCAGCCTCAAAGCAAATTGACACTTAGAGGAGCCTGACTATAGGTTGCCACATTTTGTGACTCTGTATTTTCACTATATGCATCAGATAGTTTTTTGCAGCTCAGATCCCTGTGATGTGCACCAGTTCTTCTTAATTCTTTTGTTTCTAGAACTTACTGAAGATTTCAAATACAACCCAGCTCTCTTTTGCTTACTTTGTTGTGAGAGTTGTAAGTAGTCGACTGGTTTTTAGTTGGAGCTGAGAAATGCTTGCAGTAAGTCCAGCACTGCATACCAAAATAAATTAGTTTGATGGTATTCTGGCATTAGCTCATGCCAGCTGATACCAATCAGACCTCTGTCAAAACGGAACATCAAATCAAGACATTCTACAGATGCGCTATGGACTTTTCACAGCAGAGCCGTTTGTGTGAGCTCCAAGTCGATAAATGCTACAATACTGTTATTTTGATTACAACGCATGGGGAAATTAAATGTGCATTAAAAGTTTTTTGGTCACATTTCTACTACTGTTGTGACAGCATGGACTGCTACACTCACGTCGTCATTAAGAAGTTGGATAATATGATAAAAAAACATGTGTTAGTATGTGTTACACAACCATGCTTGCATCAGTTGTGGACAGAAATAACTATTGCAGATGGTCTGTGCAAGTTAACAAAGTTTGCCTTTTTTTCCCCCTTCAGTGGCATGATGCCGTTGGAAAACAGTTACATTATAACCCATAGTTCAGTGTGCATTTCTGGTGCAGTTTCATAATGTTAACACAGTATTCAACTATTCTGACCATCCCCTCCCTGGTATTTTTGTAACACGCAACTCGCTGTGTAAAATGTTGCTTAGGTTGCTACGAGCAAATGAATAATAATGATTACTCGCACTAAGCAGCGCCAAATTTTACTACCGAATGCTGGTTAATTACTAGCCTTGTTTATCCCCGGAGCAGTCATCCCTGTTATCAAAATATCTTTTTTCAAGTGAATAATTTTGCTTGGCGCGTAAAGTATGCAGTTAATGGGGAGATTAGACAGCATTGTTTAGACGATAATGTGAAATCCTAAGGAGAACGTTCCTCTGTTTGGATTTGAAGTTGTCAGAACATCAATTCAGCTTCTTTTGCAGCACTTCCTCCTTGGGCTGTGTTTTGTTTTGGAACAAGTGTTGGTCAAACAAGCTTTTGTTTGTGGTCAGTCTCTTGGCACACAACGGAGCGTCTGGTATGGGACAATGAGGAAGCTGTTATAGTGGCGAACAGGGGCAGCTGTGATATTCCAGAGCAGAATACTGATTTCAAAAGGCATTTGGTGCACAGCAGTAGAGGTGAAATGGAGGGAAGGATACAGGGTCCTTTAAAAATGCTTTCCATCGTCTTTCTAACACTGAAAAAATTATCGTAATAATTAATAAGAGAGAATGAAGAAACTAAAGGTAAACAAAAGTCAGAAACTTATTTATTTATTTAGCTGTTGCTTACCGGGTAAGGTACACTAGGAAAGTAAACGCCTATTGTCAGGCATGTGAATTATTAAAACTCAGTGGTGTGACTATGCCATTTACTTATAGATTTGTTTCCAAACCTATTTTCACATTGCAAAGCTGTTTGACATGAAATTATGACCTAAACTATAAGTTTGTAAAAAACAAATCAAAAAAGCAACTTTTTTATATTAAATTATTACACAACAGCAACACAAATGTTTTCAAACTCTTGCTAGGACAGTGAGGTTAAATGCATTTTGAAATGGCAAACCTCACTTAGAGCACAGAGGTATGAACCACTTGCTCAGTCTGTGAATATGTGGCCTTGGTCAGTCTCTTGAGCTCTCTGTGTTTCAGTCTTCCCACCAGTTCAACTACTCATAAGCAGGACCCCACTGAAACCAAGATGTTACGTCTCAGCTGGGACATCTGTTTGTCTGTCAGTTGTCCCAGAATGGCCCAATTGATATACAAAGACAGACAAACAGATATGTAATGGGTTGCATTGGGTAACAAATTTAATTTATAAAATGTTTAGGTTACATTTTGGATGCTGTTTGGTTGAGGCACCCGAGCTCCCATACCCTAATCTTAGTATAGATCCCCCTTGAAAAAAATGTCCCGGGGCCAGTCTGGCTCATGACCAAAGAAAAACAAATCCCTGTGTGGCTATATGTTCAGAATTTCCAATCCAACCCCCCCAATCCACAGCACAGTCAAACAAAGAAACAAAACAAAAAATGTGATTTTTTTGTAGAGCTGCTTTGCTTGCTGTGTCCTGACTGTTCTCTCTGCCACTTTTCTGAAAAGAAAGTAAAACTGTGAAGACATTTAAAGAAGAAAAAATTAAAACCAACAATGGCATACTATAGAAGACACTACAACACAGTAAACATAAATATTCCTGTTGCGCCATCTAGTGACAGTCTTCCAGAGGAAGAACTATTTGGCCAAACAACACATTTATAAACATTTTTTTTGTTATTTACACTTTCTCCACCACCGTGGAGCTGGCAGGTGGCTCTGGCTCTTCTATGAGGGCTCGTTCTCTGGTCCTGGCTCCCCGGCTCAACCTTACCCCGATATTCCCCCACGGATTACCCCCGTGGCAGGGCTGAGAAAGGAGTGCCAGCTTCCTCCCCCTCAGAGCACAAATCCAGAAGTTGGGGGTCATCAGAGCGGGGTGAGTCCGGGCCATCACGGAGCCTGCCAGCTCCTGTTTTCCCATCCCCCCCCCAGGCTCCACGAACATGCAATGAGTAGAGTGGCTGGGCCTTACGCCCTGGATGCCCTGGACATGGGAACCCCTCCCCATTCTGGTGGCATGCATAGGCTGACACCCAGCTGCCCAGTCAAACAGCGTGCCCCACTGTCCCCCCGAGGAAGGAGAGCTGTTTGTGGATACTCAATCCTTCCTCACCACCACCAGCCTCTGAGTGACCCGAGTCTGTTCCTGAACCCTGGTCACCAGCATGGCACAAAGTGTGGCATCCAGAGCCTCAACACTCAATGCCACTGGGACAATGTATAAAGATTTGTTTTAACTGTTCATATTAGACTTTAAATGCTGTGAGACTCAGCCCATTTTATAAGCACAATAAGGCACTCCAGAATTGGATGCATGCTCTAATTACCCCACATCCATGGGCTGTAATCACACCCCAGGTGTGTGGTAATCTCAGCATAAATCCCACCCTGTCCTATGTTATTGCTCACATGTCATCTTTTAGGTTACCTTGGACAAACAAAATAGTCTCATGTAAATAATGTGGTGACATGGAAAAATGTTCTTGCAGCTAAGATAAGATGACATCTGGTAGGGTTTGTGATTTTTTTGTTGTTTTCCTTTTCTGGTTTTATGAAATACTAACTAAAGTTTATAGGCCAAGAAAAGACTGTCCACTTTTAGTGCTCTAGTTATTTATTTGTATTTATTCTCTATATTTTATATAAAATAAGTTTGTGGTGCCATGTTAGTCTTTGGAAAGTTCAATGCATGTTATTTCTGTAATAGCTTTTATTAGGCTAACTAACACATTTTTACACAGGTTTTCAGGACCTCTAATATCACTTCATTGAGTGCAGAACTCCTATAAGATATCATAAAACATATTCCAGTTGCTCTGGAAACAATTATATTTCACAAAGGTTTGTGAAAGATTCATCATATGAAAGACATGCTTGTTTGTTTTTTTTTCCTTTTTGTTGGCCTGTTCTCCGGTTCCAACCCACCCACCACTCCCCTAGTCTCCAGACTTCCCCCCCTGGATGGGGCCACCAGGTGGGTGACCCCTCCATGGGAACATGGGTCGCGAAGCCTTGGCTTGCCCCTCAGGGTGAGGTCTCGGGAGCAGGACCCCCCCCAGTGGACTTTGGTCAGATGAGGAGCGGCGGCAGGGTGGGGGCCATCATTTGCAGCTGGATTTTTACTGTGCTTTCCCCCCGGGGGTGGGGATGTGCAATGATGCCAGCGTCTGCCCCACCCCTCAAAACGTGTGGCACTGGCTGTGCGGGATACCCAGCCTCTGCCACGGGTCCTCATTGTGGTGGACACTCTACGCCCCCTTCCCCCCAGAGAGGGAGAGCAGTCTGTAGGATGCTCAATCCCTCTCTCCCTGGCCAGCCCTCCAACTCCCAGGTCCATCTCCGAACCCGGGATGTTGGCGCTGCAGACGGACACCTTGTTGCTGTGCCAGTGAGATGGCTGACATGCTTGTTAAGCATTAGTGAGTGAGTAGTGTCAGTGTGGCTCAGTGGTGTCCCATGCACTTCTAAGTGAGAAGGTCATGGGTTCAAGTTCCATGTTACAGGCTTGGGACCATACCAACTCTGAAACTGTAGAGCAATTCAGGGGGTGGATGTCCTAATATTGTGCCCTTAAGTTGCTGCTACCCTATCAGTGTGTAATGTATTGCTCTGCAAAGTTCTTCGAGATACTTTTGTGTGAAAGGTGCTAAAAAAACAAACACTGCTTCTTTTTAAAAATATTGGACTTCAGGAAATCATAAATCTGGCCTACAGATTTTAAAGGGTACCAGTATTTAAAAGCATTTCGTACCAACAAATCACTGCCTTCTGATATTTCCAAACATTTTCCACTTAGCCTGTTTAAGATTACTGAAGGTAGTTGACTTGATCACCATGTTAATTTTTTTCCAGTATAATGTAGATCACTTGGTACTGGTCAAAGCATATCTGGAATGCATGACAAAAATGCATTTGCAAAACTGTTTCAAATAAAACATTTTTAATAGATTATACAGACAGTAGTAAACCATTTATGCAATACAGGAAACTGAACCGAGATAACATTAAGTAATTGATGTTACATAGAACTGTCTTCTCTCCTGTTTCCTGTAATCCTGTTATAGCATTATCCCATCTCCTACAACACTGCCACCTTCAAATGCAGACTGACACCGGACTGTCAAGGACATAATAATAATAATAATAATAATAATAATAATATTATAGAGAATAATGGATGGGGAAGGGTTTGATATGAGAATTTAATGCACACCCGAGTTGTGGGATGCTACATAAACCCCGAGGCAAAGCCCGGGGTTTATCACAGCATCCCACAATGAGGGTGTGCGATTAAATTCTCATATGAAACACCTTCCCCATCTTTTATTTTTTATAATAACAGGCCAGCAATTTTTCTCCAGCAGTTTGTGAGACTGTTTGGCCCCACCCACATACAGAATGTTGGTCAATGAGGCAGCAGCATAGTTTGACTGGCATGGCTCATGAATGTCATAACAACCAGCTGGTTGTTATGGACAATATCAACCTGGTCAGTACATTGAGAGAAATTGCTGACCAGTTATTATAATAATAATAATAACTAAAGCATCCAGCTGGACTTGATAGCAGATATGAGAACCATACCTCTCAACCTCCTCCCTCATAAATCATGGACAAGGCTTGAAAAAAATCAGGGACAAAGGACCAAAATCAGGGACACATTTTCAAAATTAGTGATATCCACACAGGAAGCTGGTAGAATAAGGGGCTTACTGTAAAATGCAATTTCTAAATTACAGCAAGTCTGTAACTTTAATGTTTGACATTAATTTGTCCTTACAAACCCCACTGTTTAGTCATGGAAACACAAATTTTAGGAGGGACAGATTCAAATTCTGAGGTAAAATCAGGGACATCCCTGAAAATCAGGGACAGTTGAGAGGTATGGAAGTAACAATCCAGTGTGGCTATGTGTGCATGGGAGTACATATAAACAAAATACATGACATAATGGGTTACACAGCGATGTGTGCAATTTATCCCAGGAGTGAAGGCACAGACTCAAACTTCACAACTGTGGAAGTCACAGGTGAGTTGAAAGTTCTTTCCCCACGAGTGAGACTAATGTCATATCCCACAGCAACTCATTATGAATTCTATATATACTATGTGCCATGGGGCAGGGTTCTTTGATACATAAGAACGCCACAAGAAGTGAGTGTGCCCCATTAGCTGTGCAAGGTTTATCTGCAGGTAAATGATGCAGATTGCCCTTTTTTAAAATAATATTTACATTTTAATGATAAACTCGGAATAACATTCTGAACTTTTTTTTTTAAATAAAGAATCTACACAGCCTGAAAATTTCCAACAGTGTTTGTGGTCCAATGGATCCTTGATGTTTAGGACCATGCAAGCAAATATCTCCACACAAAAATGAACATGTGACATGACCTTCATTGATCACATTAGATGGAGTAGTTCCCCCTTGGGTACTGGGTCTCTTGCTTTGCAAGCCTTTTAAATTCTACTGACTGGGATTGTAAAGTTTCTGAAGAAATATAATTAAAACTAAATAGGGATTTCTTGTCCCCTCAATTGGGTGGGGATTCTTCTTCTTCTTTGAGGAGATGAGTTTTTAATTTTCAGTTTTGAAAACAGATGTAGCTTGACCACATCTACAGTTGAAGCAGGCAGCCACTGGGACCAGCTGTTTTGGCGATGCTGACATGGCGCGTATTTCCTTTTACAACTACTACAGCAAGCCCATGCAGATTTCTGAGTGCAGGTCTTCCACCAGTAAGGACAACAGCACGTGGGGTGGGCCAAACTAATGTTTCTTTACTGTCCCCGTATCCTTCCATCCAGCAGCTGTAACAGTAGTGGGACAGGAGGAACACCCGAATTAATTGATTGACAGGTGGATGGGATTGTCTGTGGATATGTCCTAGTGTTTTCACCTAAATTGTCAGTTTTGTCTCAGCAGGGACAGCAGGCACACCATGAAGTGCCCCCAGCAGACTGGATTAGTGTAGTCAGCTGTTATTTGCAGAAATGTATTGATTTTTTTGTCATTAGGGTGTGTGAAAAGCAACAATGGAGCAGCACCATGGGCCCTGTGGTGAACTGTAGAAAACTAGAACCAAGCCGGGCCCATATGTGTTGGGTGTGGTGCGTTGCAGGAGACTGGCGTTCAGCTCCCAGCCCTGGGCCAGATATGTCTTGGGAGCACAGTAGAGGCAGAGACTAGGGGAAGGCATTGCTCGCCTCACCACAATACCACCTCTTTGTGCAGGTGATGGGAGCAGTCTAATATCATATCTTTCCCCCATGAGGGTGGCTTGGTGGGAGCTGGCTTTACTGAGTGTGTAGTAACATAGGAGAAAATGAACAAGACAGAGCCAGCAGAAAGGTGACTTTCTGGCCCAACCCTGTCCAGGCTGCTTCTGTAGCTGTGCTGCTCAGTGTCGAGGTTGGTAGATTGCCACCAGGAGGATGCCTAATTGGGGGGAGAGGGGACTCTCTCAAGTAGGGGAAAAAAAAAACAAGCATATGACAAAAGGAAAACTGGAAGCATGGGGGAAACAAAGTCATAATGCAGGAGTGTATCCGTCTGTACAACAATTTAGCTTTTTCCTCACTACAAAATGACTTTGTACAGGGACACTTATCACACTGTGCATCTGTTTCTCCAATAAAACATTTAAATATAAATATAAAAAGCACAAAAAGACAGTGGTTAAACAGCCACAATTAAACAAGGTGCACACCTTGAACAAGTCCAGCAGTTCAAATACCTTGGTATAACCCTAGATACCTGCATGTTATTTGTCACCCATGTAGACCATTTAGCTAAGGCAGTAAATACTAGGACTGGGCTCTTATATAGACACTATCTCACCCCCGATGCCCTCCGCATAGCAATCAAGAGTTCAATATTCCCCTTAATTGACTACAGACTAATTATTTATGGTACTGCCATGGATACTATGCTTAAAAGAATCAGCATAGCCCTTAATATAACCTGCAGACTCACTACTGGGGCACATAGACTCACTCATACGTGTGAGTTGTATGCTCAGTCTAACTAGCTACACCTTAAGGGCCATATAAAGTATCAGACCTGTCTGTTTGCAAAAAAAAAATCTGTCTTGGCCTAACCCCTCCAGTCTTCCTAAAGCTTCTTAACCAGGTAACTAACCCTCACCACACCCATGGAATGTCTAACCTGGCCTACCAAGTCCTGTTCTGTCGCACCTCCATGCCACAGTGCTTCTACAAGTACAGGGCACCAGCTGGCTAAATGACCTCTCCCCATCACTCCACTACCAGTCCAAGATTAGCCCCTTTAAGAACAAACTCAGCACTCCAAGCTGGCTAAATTACCTCCCCCCATCACTCCATGACCAGTCCAAGATCAGCCCCTTTGAGAACAAACTTCGCCAGCACCTTGTAACACAGTGCTGGTGTGATTGTCTGGCCTAAGCTATCTCTCCCACCCTTTATCATAAAACTGACCCCCTCGTACCTCTATTTCTCCTCCCCTCCTCTATCCCCATTCCCAGTGATCTAAGCGTCCCTGTTCTGTTGGTCTTATCCTCCATTCCCATACCCCCCCACTCCTATTCTACCTCCCCCTCTATCATGACATAGTCTTTGCCTGGTTGCATTGTTATTCTGCATTCTCCTTAAGTTTGCACTTTACTTTTGTCTGTCATGCACAGTTCACTTTACCTGTTTGTTGTAACCTACTATGTAACTGTGGTTGTCTTTTACCTGACATGGAACCTTTGTAAAAGAGCCTCTGGCTCAAAGGTATTGTAATCCGAGAAATCAATACATACATACATACAGTACATACATACATAAATACACACATACAGTACATACATTCATACTGTACATACATGCATACATAAATCCATACATACAGTACATACATACATAAATACATACATACAGTACATACATACTGTACATACATACATACAGTACATACATGCATACATAAATACATACATACAGTACATACATACAGTGCATACATACATACATGCATACAGTACATACATACATATATACATACAGTACATACATACATAAATACATACATACAGTACATACATACATAAATAAATAAATAAATAGATAAAAAAGGCGACTATTACAGAGCAGCAAGTCAGCAGTAAGTACAAGTTGAACAATGATCTAATAGAACGATACATACATTTGATTGGACCTTGTGGAGAACTTTCTCCTAACATAAATGAGCAAAACAGGTGCATAAAATGCCCCCCACAAATTTGCAGCGAATGCGCACAATCCTTTTGACTTCAGCCCCCGATATTTATTGTGGCTCTAAATTAGAGTTCTAATTGCACAAGGCCCTTCTGTGAATAAAGGTGGTTGACAGCATCCCTTTAAGTTGTTTTACATTTTATATTCATCAGAGGTTTTCAGTAAGACCCTTCCCCCCCCAAATATCAATGTTCTTACTGTAAGGGATAATGCAGGTAAAGAAAAGAAAAATAATTTTGTGACCAGTCCTGCATATGTAGTACAATATCATTGCTGAATAAAATAAAACTGCACCACATGCTTACATGTGTTGCTATGGAATTTAGGGTGAACACAAATTAAAACTCCACCTGCAGGTCTTCAACAGGATGATACATTCACACAGAAAAAGTGGTTTCAGAACTAGTAGCTATTTATAACTGCAGGGCAACACACATGTCGTAAGCATTTGTTTAATGTGAGGAAACAGAGTATTTGAGTGGAGTAACCTTGCTTGTGACTTCCTGCTGTAGCTGGCAGGAGTGATTGAATTCCATGACACTGTAAACGTCTGGACAGCCGTGCCAGCTCATAGAAGGTCAGTCCAACGACTATTGCACAGGAAGCATCAAAAGCATGAGCTGTCAATAGTGACCCACATTTGCAGAAAATCAGAGGGCTTTCTAATTAACTGAGGATCTCTAAATTAGAGTAAAGCAGCTCGACAAGCCCCCTCAAATGCTTTAAGTGTCAAGACACAGATAATCATTACATCTAACAAGCTCCTGATTTTAACAGTTGCTATGAGATTAAACCACTTTGTAATGGCTCAGCTTTTAAAACAAAGACTTTAATTTGTTTTTACTTTTTCAGTTACTATTCTAAACTATTGTGCTCTCTGCTATCATTAAGCATGATGCATATCTCTCCCTCCCATTCTCTCTCTACCCTCTTGGTGTGTATGTGTGTGTGTGTGTGGGGGGGGGGTCAGCATCCATATGCACCTCTAGATCTGGTTTGAAGGCACAGATCTTATTCTGGCTACCCACTACTGAAGAGGATTTCTAAAAATTGGGATGCTCTGCAGTGAATTGGCATAGAACCATGGAAAGGCTGCAGGGATCTGCGCACTACAAATTAATAATGGTATGATGTGAACATTGCAGGCCCACCCCCTGCTTCTTCTGTGGCTCTCCCCCTACCATTGTATTGTACACATGATCCACTCTTGTGGTGGGAAAAATTCTATATCCTGTTTCTGTGGGTAACCTGTTAAACTTCAGTCGACATTTCAGCTGCCAGTAATAGATCCTCTGATGTTTTAGGTGGTAATGGGTTAATAATTCAGTTTTATAATTCCAAGCCTTGCTATACACTCCCATTGCAGTTCAAGTACTGACCCTTTTAAACTCATTTACTCTCCCAATAAAACATATTGCTCAAAATAATAAAATAAAGCTATATTTCTAGGGAAACTACACCAAGTAATCAGGTTCTGAAGTGCACATTCTCTCTGTGCCTACATCATTAAATCACATTTTAGCAGTTTGTCAGCAGAAGTCAGATTTAAGCATTTTTTTACTGTAGTGTTTGAAAGACGGAACATTTGTTTCAGTGAGTTCTGTGCCAATCAATAATCCTGCAGCCTGACTGGGCTATCAATTATTGCTGCAATTATTTGTCTAGTTGGATATTTAAAATGTCATCAGAAAGAGATGATTACATATTCCAGAAAGTGAGGCACTGTATAATCAGATGAACTGAATCCAGTTAAATGCAGTGTTGTACTAACCTGTCCTTCAAAGCTCAGCTCTTCAGCAGGAACTAAAACAGCAGCGGCAAGGCCTGCACTCTGTTGGGGGAATTTAAACTTTATTCATTTTGTGGCCAGCTGGCATGCAGAATTCTGCTGTTCCTAGAAACTACCACGTGTGCCATCTTTACTGTTTGAACGTAATTTTGGTTTCCCCTTTCCTTCCTCTTTGATAATGGGTATTTCCACTTCAATCTTTTTTTGGGGGGGCTCAACCTGGGCTATCTTACTGCAGTGTTAATCTGCAGTAGTAGAAGTGAGAAAGGTGCTAGAACCTGAAGTTCCTTTCCACAGAAGTTGCTTGCAACAGGAAGTTTCTCTGTACAGCAGTACCAATACAGCAAGGCAAAATGTTGTCCATTCTCAACTATATCTGCATACGACAGCGTCTCGCAATCTGACTGATCAGCTTTGGTTAAGCCACTTGTTGATTAGCCTTGGAATGATGGGCACATCCGTGGTGCACACACAGACATTACTTAATTAGGATTTGTTTTTGTTCTCTACCACTTAGCAGCTCTGTTTGATTGTTCTCTCTCTCTCTAACACAGTAATATTATAATTTAAGGTCGGATAGAGCTCTAGGTCCATCATGTCTACCCCCACTTCATAAGCAGGAGTGAGGTACGTATGCTGTGCAAACACATACCAATTTATAATTCTGCCTTTATAGTGTTGACAGACGTAATAATACCAATCCTTTTTTAAATTTATTTTCTTCATGCCTCATTTCTCTGTTGGAAGAGATGACAACAAGCCATAAAAACACAATTAGTTTGCCTCGAAGATTAAAGCCCCCCCTCAGCCCATGATCTGAGCTTCTGGATTCTACCCAGTCTGAACTGAAGTCTTGTAGTTGTGGATGCTTGCCTAAAACAAGCATTATACGCTGCTCCCAAAAAAGAAAGACGCACAATTGATTTGACAACCAAAATGCAATAGGGTTCAACCAAGTACAAGTGGTAACAATTATCTGTAATTTTTCTGTGCTGTAATGATCCATAATTTACCAGTCAAAAACGCAACAGTTATTGACACAAAATGAACTATAAAGACCGTTTAGGGCTTCAGGTTCCGCCTCCACCAGCAGTGGAGGCTTGATTGCTTGCCCCCATCTCAAGCCTAACACAATCCATGGCAAGCCTATCCAAAAGTTGCAGCTTAGCTGGAAACTACAGACAGCGACTCATACCTTATATGCGCAACCCTAAGAAATTGTCAAAATCGTATTCCAGGGAGAATGTGACGTGGTGATCCACAACTCAGAAACACAACCCCAACAAGTCCTCCTACTGTGCCTCAGACATGAGGGTGGTCTCGGGTGGGGAGGAAGATGACATCTGATCGCTCGCAGGTACCATGATGGGGAAGAGCGGCATGGCAGCAATTCTTAACACTTTGCAGTAGATAGATGTTAATGTCACAAACATTAAAAGAGCGAAAAAAGATAGAGCAATAGACAGTGACAACAGAAAAGGGGGGGAGCGAGCTGCGATATGCAGGGGACTGCCTGAACTGGGAGATCCTTTACCTATGTCATCAGGAATATGAACTCACTGAGGAGGGTGGAAGATGCGTAGGCCCATGCTCACAGAAAAAACCTCTGCCTATTTGGACTTCCAGAAGACTCTGAACCCCAAGGCAGAAATTCATTTTTGGAGAAGTTTTTGCAGGCAGATTTATGCTTACCACTGGATTATAAAATCAAAATCGAGAGAGAAGATCTTGCTCTCAGATTGAAGTCTAAGCCTGATGCCCCCTCAAGGTCCATCATAGTAAAATTTCTTAAATAAAGACCGTTTAGGGGTGTGTGTGTGTGTGTGTGTGTGTGTGTGACTGTGTGTGTGTGTGACTGTGTGTGTGTGTGTGTGACTGTGTGTGTGTGTGTGACCGCCTGCATGCATTATTACAAAAATAGTTCACAGTTGTATAATTCCGTATTCAGTTCACAATTATAGGCCTCCCATAAGAACATTGTAGACATTCTGATAAAATAAGATTAAGACCAGCAAGAGATGTTTACTAAAAATGGGAGCATGCCTTTGTAGTGTTGATAGAATTAATAATACCAATTCTTTATTTAAATGTCATGTTTTCTTGCCTCATGTTTTCCATTACACTCAATGTCCCCCAGCTCTCTTCCTTTACTACTAGTACTCACTATTAGTCCCACCCACCTTTGCAGATAGTGATGTGGCTGCAGCTGTGTTGTTACATTCTTCACACTGATGTATTGCAAATGCTGGCCACAGCTTGCAGTATAAGGCAGATTTCTTAAGATAAATACAGACAGATAGACAGATGGGATTTTAATTGTATACTGCCTTTCTAGGGCTCAAAGCACTGCACAAAATGCAATACAGAAAATTGAAAGCATACAATACAATTGAATAAAATATGCATAACGTTCCATGTTCCAGCATACTTCTAAGGTGCTGAATCAATAGCCCCTGCCTCCCACCCCAGAACTACAGAATGTTCTAAAGTAACCCTACTCCTGCCAGTGGGTTTTACTTTGTTTTCTTTTATTTGTCCTCTAGTGCCTGCTTATAGGGTAGGTCAGTAATTCATGTGTGATATGAAAAGTTCAGTGTCTTTCCTCAGTTCTGGCAAGCTGCCAACTCAGAGGAGCATTCCCTGCAGTAATGACTGAGGAGAGGACTAGCAAATTCAGTTCGTAATGCCAGCCATGCAAACGTCCTCCAGGACTGAAGCCTGAAGCCCTCTAGGTATGAGGTTAGAGCAACCTTAGCTATATTTCAGTCTGCAGTAACAATTGCTATCTCTTTTGCTCTGCCATGGAACAGAAAAGGCAGACTGGTTTGTATTTTATTCATTTGATATTTGATGAGTGGGTGAACTCACCTTCCTTGTTTTTCTATGAACAAGATGTCACATTGTATTGTAGCAGTCAATGGAAGGGATTTATAGGCCATCTTGCTGCATGGCAGGGGATATACCAAATTATAAACTGGATTGAAACAATTCTAAAAGCTGATAAGTGGAGATCCAGTTTGACCTGTGATGTCATCCCAACAGAACCCACAGGTGCAACTAGTGTCTACAAAACAGCCTACTTACATCCATAATTACATAAATTGGTCAATTTTATAATCATAGTAAGATACTTTAGCATGTGTGTTGCTGGAATTACAACATTTTCTCAGGTGGTTGAAATTGCACATCCTTTGGCCTCACATCTCACAATGCACCCTGGGTATTATATTATCCCAGCACAACGCACACGTCCTTGCATGCCTTATTGCTTAATGTAATCATGGATACATACTCAAACTTACCGGTTGGTCTGTTACTCCTCTTCATGTCTTGTCACAAAAGGAGATTGATTTAGAGAGGGACACTGACCACAAGTACCAAAAGATCAGTTGATATCAGCAAATTACAAGTATGCAAAAATCCCAAAATGTAATTCAAAATGTTGAGCTATACTGTTCTTTAAATAAAATCATATGGGTATCACACTATGAGAGCTGTCCTTCACACTTATGTTTGTCCTAATGCTGTTCAGGAAGCTGAGGTCATAATCCTCTGCTTTGGACACTATTTCATAGCAACTGGCTGTGATGCCACAAGCAGGGATTATGACTGCTGCTTCTGAATAGCATTAGGACAAAATGAGCTGTAAAGGACAAAAGCCTCCTTTCCATACATGTATCCATATCAGTAAAGGAAAGAACAGCTTGAGGTTCAAGTCTGGATGTGGAATGTTGGGTAACTGGGGTCAGCTAATGCCAACTGTGACTTTGTTACTGGTGATCTCAGCATCTCTTTAAATTGGAATGCTGAGGTGTTAGAGCCTGCAGTTTTATAACTTAAGAGCATTATTCAGCTCATTATCCAATCAAAGAAAAGAGTCTACGTACCTGGTCACCGAAACCTAAATCCATAAATAAGGACCAAAATACAGAAGGGAGGTTCAGAAGCCTTGGAATCTCACTCATTTGCTTGTAGAAACTGGCTTGATTGCCAGCACCATTTGGCTAAACTTCACAGGCAAGATTACTCTGGAGAAGACGTTTAAGACACTAGCATTAGGATGCTCCAGAACCTTCATAACCAATCAATAACTATATAAATGATGGAAAAAACTGTTAAGCTCTTCAAGGCACATGGCATATCCTTTGGTAAGTACAAATGACTCAGAGTCTGTACTAACTTTCAGGTTTAGTGCTTTTAATCAAGCGCCAATTAGAAGATGATATTTATTGAAGCTATACTTTTCATGGGACATCTGATGCAGCATGTCATGCCTAAATAGGCTTTCTCACTTCCTGCAAAAAAATTCACAGTTGGCACCAACAGAACTCAGTTACATAGACATCCACCATCCATCCTTGAATTTCAAGGCAAGGTGAGACATGGCATTTTATTTGCTAGACACCTGTCCTAGAGGCTTTGGGTGCTGGACATAAATAATAATTTAGAATCAGAACATAAGCGTGTATCATAACAGTACAAAAAGAAACCACATGCGCATATAGGCTGTTCAGAATTCTATTTAGGTGGTGCCAGTTTCAGGGTCTTCCATTTTTTATTACAGAACACATTTTCAATAAACCATGATCCTGTCCCCTCAGACTCCATCTGTTCCAATTGTGTATTCCTGCTGTGAAATCATAATTCACTGCTTGTGACATCGCATTCTGTTGCCATGGAAAGCATTTTGATGTCACAAGCAGAGGTTTATGACTTCAAAGCAGGAAAAGTGGCAGGGACTAATGCTGTCTGTGTGGCAAGTAGCCTGTTATCATTACCTTCAGTGATAAAGAATAGAATAGAAAGTCCAGAAATTAAGACTCGTTTGGAATCTGACGAGATCTGAGTCCTGCTGATGGCAACGGTAAGTTTACAGAAGCTTGGAAAATTACTTTAAAGTTTAGGTATAATATTTCCTGCCTTAAAACTGCATGACATTACTGTTTGCCCCAGGTTTTGAGGTTTAAGAGGTGACGTTATCATAGCCCATGTCATCATTAAGAGATGCTGTGTACAAGGGGAGTTGATTCAACAAAGGCAGTACTAAATATGGTTCCTCCTTTGAATTCATAACAGCATACATGTGGAACCCTCGGAGTGACTATACTGGAGAGGCAGTGTGCAGGGAAAGCAGTAAATTGGACTCATTAAAGGATGCTAGGAGGAAAGAAATATATTGTAATGGTTTGGTTTATGTGCATCTCTCCAAATTATATGTATACTCTTGTGGCTCATTCCCAGACCAAGGCTTCACGTGTCTGTCTGTTATCATTCTCAGCCAATACTGGATCAGATGCACAGTCCTGTACAAAAGGTGATGACTGTTCTGGCAAAGCCTTGTCAACCTGATTTGCATAAGTATTTGCATACCCGTGATGCCTTGCTATGGGAATGAGGCTTGTAAGTGTGTTTATGATTGGAGAGTGGCACAAAACACAAACAGCTCATTTGAATCCAAAAGTGGCAGCCCTATAGTGGTTACATTGGTTGGACCACAACTGAATCTTTCAGGTGTTTGTTTATATCATTAGACTATAAGAGTTTAACTTGTAAGAGTTCTTTATTCTGTGAAATATAACAAAGGAATATGACATTGTGGGTGGGTGGGGGAGCAACAACAGTAGGAACAGTGGCATAAGGCCTGTTGAACCTGATCTTCAATTTATGTCTGTAACCCTGTGATAAGAGCTGTGTTATAGGGGAGGAGGAGATGGGTGGGGCAGTGGCGAGTGCACTGCTAGCAGCATGGGCTTGGATCTGGGCCCCTCATATCACAAGTGCAAATGAGTTTCATTTCTGCAGCTCGATCTCCAGTGGACAGTAGTCCACACTGCAACATGGCAGCTCATAGTTCAGCACACTTTGAAGACTGTTCGGCTAAAATAAGGCTGAAGACAGAATTAGTCTTCATGTCTGGGAATGTGTTGGCAATGTGACCTAGGAAAACCCACACTGCACTGATCCAAACTATATGCTGGACTATAAATAATCGGAGGGGAGCTTCTTTCTCAGTTCTTTCAGCCCCCTTCCCCACATCTGTCAAAACAAATTCAGACACACACAAAAGTTAAATAAAGAAGCATTTTCGTGGTGCAAATATTATTTTTAATAATACTAGGATGCTACCTATTTGTTGTCAAAATCTAGGTTTAAGAAACTGTACCTATAAGTAGGAATACATATCGAAACTGTGTCTTGTATAATGCGTGTGTGGCTAAATAGTAACACAATTTAAATACTGGAGATGAGGATGCATCATTTGCCATTAGTTGACTGCTTATAATTACTAGTTTCTAAGCAGTCTTATACCATATAATTTTTTACCTCAATCATAACTACCCTTTTTATTGACTTTATGATTATACTGGGTGCCCTTTTGCTCTGGAATAGCTAGTTGACAAAAGCACTATAGTATAATCATCATTTAAAACTACAGGCTCTATCTGTCGTACAGTGTAAGATGAAAGGCTGTTTTCTTTGACCTGCTTATATCCTTAAAGGAGACGCATGGCTTTACAGTGCTGTGATATGAAAGACTGGAACAATGTTGAATAGTTTATTAAAACAATGTTTTGTAACCCAGCCAGGGGCAAGCAAGAACATGAACATCAAATACTTTAAAAATGTTCACCTTATGTAAATCACATGATATATACTGTAGAGTGTTCTTCCTTACAGATCCTGTGTTTATTATGCTTTTACTGTACCCAGCTTTTAAATTAAAGTCTTAAAAGCTTTTCAGTTCTTTCTATTAAGATATGCATTCCTTTGGTATTTTTATACTCTGCTGTGTCTTCCTAAATTTGTTCAGCAGGTATTTCTGACACCGTTTTGCATAGCCTACAGTTCTGTCTGGAGGGGGTGAAATCTAAAGTATCGGAGAGTTGTCCTTCACCCAGCCATTATTGCATTACTGTGCCTGATCCAGAGCCTGGCTGAGATAGCATGAAGTTTTTTGCCTCTTGTTCTCCTCCCTTTTTTTGGGGGGGGGGGGGACTTGCTCTTAACTTTAAACTCACAACTTTTCAACCCAAACCAATTCACCCTTTTAGTCAGGCATTTCCATTCCACCCTCATGATTCCATTGTCAAGAGTCAGACACTACATGTTATGATAAAGTACGATAATGAAGGGTTTGTTAGCATAGAAGGGTGCCAGGAATAGTGTTATAACTTAATGTCAGTGATAGCATGGAAACAAAAGCAGCTGAGTCTAACCTGGGGTTTAGTCATTGCAATATTCCCTGGCTAATGAGCTTGACTCAGTTCTTTACTTAAAATGCTCTGAGTGCCTGGTCTGGTGGCGCCAGCAGTAGCATGTTGCACTACCATGTGGGATACCCAGGTTTGGGTCTTGAGTCCAACTTCCTCTACCAGGTTAGCTGAGTCATAGGGGCACTATGCAGGCAGCACACTCCGACTTGGGGCAGTTCTACCTGCTTTTCAGCTTGCTTTAGCAGAGTGACCTTGGCATCATGGTTAGCAACTTAAAGTCAACCTTTCATTCAGAGGTAAGGTACCTGGGGGGGTCACACTGAGGGAGGTGAGTGTCATAAGATGGGGTCAAAGATTTTATTATGCCAATGGATGGTGTCCATGCAGGCTCCCATGGTGCTGTACTGTATGTCCACCACTGACTCCCCTACCTCTGGCAGCCAAGCATATGTACCTTTTTGTTTACCAGGTCCTCCACAGGAGGGCTTTCCTGCAGGGTAGAAGGTTGAAGAGGTGGTAGTCTAGAGTGAATCTGGGGTCCAGCAAGGTGTGCTAGTGGCAAAAGTCCTGAGCCAGGATTGACAAGGTAAAATGAGTAAGGAGTTCTAGCTGAGACTGGGAAAAAACACATCAGTTTCAGTTGCAAAGGCTGACACCAAGCAGCCCACACAATAATGTACCACCAGCACTGAGATGGTTAATCTACTGAACCATGCTCAGCTGTGCTGCTAACCTTTCCTGAGCACTCACTAAAGTCTCTGCCAGCAGTCAGGAGGCAGGGCACTGTGCAGATGGTCAGCTGGGCCATTCACAAAGGCATGGCAGCCCCTGCATACTCAGTCACTGACTCCTGCACCTTCACCCGGTTACCGCATGTTAAAAGCAGGCAGCAAGAAGCACAGCACTGTGACTGGGTGTATATGCTCTACAGTCAGAGCATATCTGTGGAGGGGGCACTTGACCAGCAGTTTCATGGAGATATCGGGTGTAGGAAGGGGATTACTAGCTGCCAGGGCTGTGAACATATGAGGAAGCAGGTGGGGTCTAGTGGGTCACCAGAGTGACTTGTGATAGAGTGTGGGGGGGCAACTATTGGACTATCAAGGCCCAAGAAATGTGAATTGCTAAGTAAACATTGCCAGGTGTGATGCTCGTGTGCACAGTTATGTGGCCAGCTTACAGCATGGCGTTTCTGGTCCCAGGCATATGATGATGGGGTGTTAGTGGGTACAGATACCAATAGCTAGCTCAGCCATTCACAGAGGAGCTCATGAGGGGAACCTCCCCCACCACAAAATGTTTTTGAGTGCATTCAGATGGTTGTGCAGTTCTACTGCTGAGAAATGCATCTGTTTTGCACCACTCTCATAGCAACTGAGAATCGAGACCATCTTGGTTTCATGACGATCCCAAGGGACTCCAAACAAAAAAAAATCACTCAGTTATATCAGACGTACAAGGACACACAAATATGCAGCTATACAAACTGTACAATTCTAATTATAGGATTAGACAATTAATAAACAATAGCAGAGTTCCTCAGTGTAGCGGCACAGGAGTTTGTTCAGAGACAGTTCATTTCCCACAAAGGGTTTCAATAAGTTTCTGCAAAATAAAACATTTTGATTTTAAAGAAGTACCATTTGTTGAAACAGATGTCTTTAATATGAAATATAATATGCTTCAATTTATTTATTTAAATCTCAGATTACAATACCTTTGAACCAAAGGCTCTTTTACAAAGGTTCCACGTCAGAAAAATATATGAATACAATGGCATATAAAACAATAATTTTGACATACAATTTCATAACAACAAGATAAGTACAATTGAGGCAGGGTGAGAATGCCATCATGTTGGTACATTCAGAGGAATAGCCTAAGTGCACCAAAACATGGTAAAAACAAGATAGACCGTGGGGGGGAATGAACATGGAGATGTGGAGACAAATTCATACATTCTGCAAAAACATAACCAACAAAAGATCAAGACAACCGTAAGGTAATAGTAAGAAAAGGATGCTGCCAGAGGTAGGCATTGTTAGAGTGTGGGGGAGGTGTACAGCAAGATGGGAGAGAGAGAAACAAAGGACACTTACAAGGAGGGGTGGGAAGTAGAGGGGAGTGCAGGCATAATAGGGGAGGGTGTAAGTAGGGTGAGACCATAGTGAATACCATAGGGGTGGGGAGTAGAGGAGGGGTTGAGAGAGCAGGATAGTGGTGGTTGGAGCAGTATCAAGAGTAGGTGAGTGGAGGGAAGGGAGGTAGTGAGGCAGGGGGTTGAGGTATGAGGGGGAGAAGTGAGGGGTTGGGGGAAGTGAGTGAAATAGGAGGGGTGTTAAGAGGGTGGGGAAGGAGAGGAAAGGTGCCACGTAGGGAGAGGAGCAACTTCTATGTACATTACTGTGCATCCTATGGTTATCAGTGTCTTCTCGTGCCCCTTTTGACTTTGCTATGCAGTTTCCTCACCCAATAAATTCAAGAAGAGAGTCATTATCAGTGTCAGTGGCTCAGTAGGTAGCACACTCGCCTCTGAGGCTGGGAGATCAGAGGGCTGTGGGTTCAGTTCCCACATCTAGCACTTGAATTATTATCCCAGTACTGACACTGTAATGCAGCATGAGAGGGGTGCTGCATTTCTGAGGTGCTGTCTTTCAGATGAGACGCTAAACCAAGGTCCCATCTGCCTGGATTGTGGGTAGTTCAGGTGAATGTTAAAGATCTCATAGCACTTATCAAAAAGAGAAGGGGAATTTCCCCGGTGTCCTGGCCAAATTTCCCTCATTCACTAAAAATACCACCAACAGATTAATCTGGTTCAAGGTCAGTTGGCATTCATCTGTATCCCTCTCCCCCGAGTCATGCCTGAAAATAGGCAGAAGTTGTCTAGTGCACTTACCCGGTCAACAAAAACTAAATAAATAAATATATTCCTGAAGTTTATAGAATACAGTTTTTACAGCTCTAGATGTCCTCCTGTTTTCCTTTTAGTCTACACCCAATATTCTGGTATGTTTGACCTTTTAGCGTTACATTAATAATCTATTTTATTTGCCTTCATAACTTCCCTGAACCCCTCTCTCCTCAGCAGTAGCTGCTCTGTCTTTTAATATTGCCTAAACATTTTATGACCTCAGTAACACCCTCCAGGTGATTCAGATGAAAAGCATAGAATGGTGTAACGGACGTCATGGAGTGTCTCAGAAATATGAAAAGCACGAGTAGTAACTGCGGAGGAGAGTGGAACTCTATGTAGGTCTGAGGGCAGCCCAAAGCTAGAATATTAATGTATCGACAATGGTTAAAGCATATCAGGATGTATAACTGGCATGGAAAGGAAAATGAGAGGGCAGTTAACTATGCAATAACCACTTCCTGTCATCTTTAAGCAACACAGAAATTGTACATAACAATGTTTTTATTTATTTAACATTGTTGACCGGGTGAGTGCACCAGCAATGAGTGCCTTTTTCAGGCATGACCCGGGTGCAAAAGCACAGACACAGGAGGTAATACATCATGGTTCAGATATTTATTACATAATTTCACAAATATAGTTAAAAATATGATAAATAGCAGACACAGGGGTTGTAATGAAATGCTATACAGAATACATAAGAAAAGGTATAGTGCAGTGGTTTAAGGTTCTGAGCTGCAAACCTGGAGACCTGGATTGAATCCCACAGCCCCCACTTGCATACTGTGTGACCCTGAGCAAGTCACTTAACTTCCTTGTGCTCCCAGGTCACACCTCTAAACAAACATTCAGCTTAGTATGTGTCTTCTGGTAAAAAAAAACAAAAAAACTAAAATTTGCAATGTACAGTGAGGGGAGAAGGTTGTGAGAAATTGCAGTAACTGGCAAGAGTAATAGGGGTAGTAGTACACATAGGGGGGTATAATAGCTAGGGTGTTAATCAAACAGGTGCACATGTACAGTAGTTTGGGCAGGTAAAAGTGAGAGGAGAGAAGAGTAACTTATAAAATAGGTTGGGAAAATACTGTACTGTGATCATTAGAGTCTGATTATATGACAGTTGTTTATACCACAACAACCCAAACTTCTTTCAGATCTTTTTCACTTTAATTTCCTAATATACACATTTTATAAGTGCAGTAACATAGTCCAGGATTTGCTAGTTGGTTTTGTAATACCCACACTGCAGGTGCTAGAAGGTACTTGGCTGTCCTCATGCCTGACAACTAGGCATGTCACAATTACTGTTTTGTGATAGCTGTGATAATTTTCACTGACAATATTGATACTGTAACTGTTGTCTTATACTGTGATACCCATTGTCATGATAGATCATGATATATTACAATAAATGCTGAAAAGTTCAGCTTTTTCGGTCTACTACACCAATTCTCCCCACAATTTTGAGTGGAGAGTCTCCCTCCCACAAAACTCCAACCAGACACCATAATGTTCTGATGCTGCAATAACCGTGAACATTTTTCCAAGGTTGTCACAAAGCTTGACATGCCTTCCCATTTCAGTACGATACCTTTATACAGTGTGAGCAGTACTGCAGTGCTCGCGCTGCACAGCAAAATCAGACTAAACCCAGAATGGCTTACTTTAAAATGGAAAGGGAAAACTCTCTTACCAGAATGCTAAAAGGTCTGTCAGAGGTGTGAAATTTATCTGAAATGAGACACCTGCCTCACACCTTGCAATTAAAACCATGTTCTTGGGAGACATGAGAACCCACTCACCATCCAGAGCAGCTAGCATTATTTTAGTTCATTATCTGTTTTTATTTATTTGATAACCAGGCGACTACACTGGATCGGAAAACCCATTTTCAGGTCTGACCTGTGCCAACAGGCATAGGAACATGACACAGTACCTCAGGGTAGGCGCACATACACAGTAATATACAGCATTAAGCAACAGTTTCATAACAAAGTGAAAAGTGCAGACAGAATCAACAAGTCAGCATGTTATAATTGAAATGATGCAGATTCAGTCTGTATGCAACACACATCAGGTGGGGCACCAACAAACACTTTGAGATGATAGGTGGTCCTTGAGTTGTGATTTAAATCCTGGAGGAGAGGCGCAGGGAGCTCTGAGGGTTATTCCAAAGTTATGGGTCAGATAAGGAGATGGCTTTGGAGTGCCCAGTTGGTTTTGCAGTGAGTGGCAGCTGCCAGAAGGCATTGGTCAGAGGACTACAGGTTCCTGGGACAGAGATTGATATTCAGGAGCTTAGTGTATTACAAGGATTTGTGGATTAGGTATCCGAGGAAGTAAACTGTGTGGGCAGTGGGGGAGAACCACTGTAGACTGAAGTATAAGTGGCAGTGGTGTGTTTGGAATAGTGCCGACAGGGCAAAGCAGCAGATGCTGTTGTAAGCTGAGTTAAGCTTCCCTGTTTCTTTGCCAGCAGCATTTAAGAATAAAGCAGCTACATAGTCAAATACAGTGAAAAGGGATCCTTTGGCAATGACCATACGAACCTCAGGATTAAAATACTGTTATAGCCTTTGCATAGCTCCCAATGTTTGATGAATAGCCATTCACACTTGGGTTACATGGTCAGAGTGAGACAAATTGGGATCACCAAGGTACTTGAAGATAGAAACTCATTCAAGTTTGGTACTTCTGAGATCCAGTACTTGAAGGGTGGAATTTGTTTGTCTGAATCTGTGAGGGGAGTCAGATAGAATGGATTTGTTCTTTTTTTCAATTGAGAAGGAGCTGATTCCTAGGAGCCAATGGTGTACTAATTGGAAATTGTTACCCAGGAAAAGGATGACATCAATATGGGATTTAGAACTACTGTATAGCAGATTGTTAAGAAGAACGAAATAAATCAAGTCATTAGGATATAGTAGAGGACTGATATATGGCCAAGCTGTAAAAAGGGAGCTGATAAATAGCACAACAGCGGGCCCTGATATTGACCCCCTGGGGAACACTGCATGAGACAGGGTGTGGTCCAGGTTGGGCATTACCTAGGCAAACATGCTGCATGTATCCAGTAAGATAGCTATGGATCCAGTGAAAGGGGAGCAACTAAGACACCAAAAGACTGCATTTTGGATAGAAGGATGTTGTGGTCAACCAGACTGAATGCCTTTGTTAGCTCTACAAAACCACACTAGTTAGGTAGCCATTATTCATAGCCACTTATACATAGTCAGTGAATTTACGTAGGGCCATGCAGGTGCGATATCTGTTCAGATGCCATTTTGCTCAGGAGTAATCAAGTTATATTTTGTAATACAGTCATTGAGTATACACAGCCTTTCACAGGAGTTTAGGTAAGTAGGAGAGGATATAGATTTTCAGTATAGTGAACCAGTATGATTATTTTCATAAGAAAGCCTTTTGTGACTGTTACCTAAGTACTTGAATTAGATATTGGTGGAATCTTAAAGTTGGACTCTGAGTTCTGAACAATACTACGGGCCAGCTCTTCAAAAGAAACTGCACTTTGTGTGCTTTTTTTAAATTAGGCATTTATTGGGTAGTCACGTCCGTATATAATTTCATAAACATATTTTGATTAAAACAGGTTACTTGTGAACACCTTTTTCTTTAAATGTCACTTGTCTTTCCAAGGTTTTACAGCAAATTGTTTGTAGCCATAATGGTATTGGTCCTTGTACAAACAGATGAACAGTCTTTCAGGCCTCACAGTGCCCTTCCTCAGTGAAGAAGGGTGCCGTGGGGCCTGCAGGCATGTGTTCTGAACATTCCTGTTGGTCCTTTACAAGGAATCAGATCACCTACTTTGTTCATTTAAGTTTTGCAGTGCAATCTTGCCATCTTATACAAAAAGTCTCTGGGTTGTATGATGGAACGCTGCTGTGGATGGAATTTCATCTCTAGAATAGCCTTGTTGTGCTGCATTAGCTTTGTCACGATGTGCCGCATTAGCGAAGTCACTACCGCAGCACAACAAGATAGAACATCTTCGCACATGCACATCTCTGAAACATCCACATTTCATGAAGTGGCTGCGGCTTTGAGAGCTTGCTAGGAAGTGACCAGCGCTGGAAAAAAACCCTCAACAGTAAGGACACAGTCGCATATTCATGGTTGCCCATACACTATGAAAGCCTGTATATGTGCAAGCATACACATACAAGGCTATGTTTCAATCTCAAGGTTTCTGTCGTAACAAGTCCTCTCAAGCTGCACTCTTGAGGTCTCTTGTTATCACAGAAACCTCTCGACTGAAACACAGCCATGTTGTGTATGATTGCTCATATGCAGTCCTCCGTATAAAAAGATTTCATAAGGACTTTTTAACTGCAGAATGCATTTGTCATGACATCATAGTGTTTACCATGATAATAGACTGTGATGTTATACACACAACAGTTGTGAGGTCAGGTGGGGACAGCTAGATGTTTTTAAAATATACAGTGGAATAAGCACTTGTTAATGTGACATATTTATAAGACTAATAATGGGACATAATATAAAACATTTAAATGCACTTCCTGTATGCACCATGTTTTTTAACATTGCATTGTTATAGATACCTGCCTCATACACAATCACAAAAAACTAAGGGGGCTCTAAACTGGGTTAATAGGCACCCCACTACATGTTTTCTGGGATACACCAAGTCAATGTTGATGCTTGGGGTGGAGTTAATCTGCCTTGTGACTGTGTCACTCTGCCCTGAATGCAAATGTACTTCTCTAGATGTCAATAAGTGCAAGCCCTCTGACATGCTGGATTGATACAGCTACACGGGTTAGGGTATGGTGTACTGCCCATCACCTGATGCCATGCCCCAAGCCCAAGGTCAGCAGCACTGCTGCCACAGTTGTCCTCCCCGCTCGCTTGCTTCTTGGCTTCTGTGGATATGTTCCAGAGTTATTCCCTAGTGTCCCAGAGCACCGCCCCAACAAATCCCACATCATGTTATTGTTCATTCTATCCAGCTGACCCCCCCAAGCCCTGTTCTCTCACCATACTGTCTGATTTGCCGTACTGTGTGCTGCATAATCCCCCCGTCAAACTTTTTTTCATGTTCCTAAGCCTGCTCTCTCCCCCAACAGAACTGTTTTTAGTAATGTTACAGTGATGGGGGAGCAGTAGTTTGTAACTGGGAGAGCTGTGGCCAGTGAGCCAGTGATTAGCATGCTGGCCCCCGCATTCCCATGGCTGCTGCCACTCCTTTCCTTGCATGGTCACAATTCATATAGCGAATAAGCAGGGAAAGGCTTACTGTTGCATTGTGTTTCATTGGCTAATGCAGTAAATCTAAACACCTCCGTCCACTTTACAAGACCACCAACTACCATAAACTGAAAACTTCACCACAGTCAGCTGGTGTCATTGTTGCCTGTGAGGATAGATTCATTTCTAAGTAATAGTACTTTAATACTTAAGATGCCTATTTGAAATTAGCAAGGAATATGCAAGTCTCTGTTACAAAAATGGGATCATCTGGCCATAGTTGAAAAGAATGCGGTACTTAAAAGAGTGGAACTAAGAGTATGTGTCATCTTTCTTGTACCCTATTCTCAAAAGATTTTTCCAATTTCATGTCTATGGCAAACATTTTTGAGAACAGGGTCTTAACACTGAGATATATTTTAATGATCTTAGCAAAATTAACCAATGGAAAGCTAACAACCAAGGGGAAAGCTATATGGTTTATTTTTGAAGTGCTAAGTAGCTATTGATAGCACACTTCTCTGTATCTCTCTCAGTCCGTAATGCGGCAAGGATTACTGAGAGGATTTCTACTGATGGAGGCACAGCATAGTCCAACAGACCACTACGAAATCTTTCCTTCTTTTAAACTTGTATCAATATATTGTAAGCATAAGTAGTGATAGTCTTAGAAATGTTTATAATGTGCAGCAAGTTGTATCCATTTTGACTCATCAGTTAATTGAAAACATGTTTTCTAGCCCTGTGTATTATTAAATCTTCTAAAGGGATTCTTCAAAGGGTTGGGCATGTTTAATGAGATTATGAATGCATTGTAAGGCAAATTACAGGTCAGGCTGGAAGTGCTGTATGTAGCTGGGCACTGTGGTAAGCATAGTTTGTTTTTACAGGACTGTTATACTCTTGAATAGCTATTGTATGTTTTTGCTTTTACTAGTGCCTGATGTATTTAACAGTTAAGACTGCCAACTCAATGCTGAATTATTAAAACTGTGCTTTTATGTGAACTGGCACTACATTTACTAAAAGCCAATCCACGAGCGCAGTAGCAGTAACCAAAGTATAATATAATCATGAGAATACCGTGTTTATTGGTATGAAATACATTATTTAATTTAGTAATTAATAAGTAATTTAGCCAAGGTTTTTATATTTTTCTAAAGACTCCATTTTTTTTGATTTTGTATTTATATTGATCTTGCTTGCTTAAGAATATAACTGGATATTGCCCTAAATAAGGATTTTAAAGTCTAAGAAGTGGTATCTTTTCAAGTGTTTCTTATGCAAGCATCTAGAGAATACTAGTCATTCTAAACATGATTTCTTTCCCTAAATGCTTCAAGATTATCACTGCATGGTGACTTCTACAGTACTTTTGTTCCCTGTGTTGGGGGCTTGCATTATTTATACAAGCAGCAACTGACAAGTGTGGCTTTATCTGTAATTTTAATCCCGGGCCACAGTAGATATATAATTCTTTCTCTACCGACCTTATGAGGCAATAGTGAGACTTTGCTATCAGATAAAAAAAAAATTTAAAAATAAATCAATCTCTGCATTGTTGGACTCTTTCAAAAGGTTGCATAATGGGGTCAGAAGGAAACAACTTGCAGGAGAGGGACAGGACTCTGCATCTTATAGTTTTTAAATGGAACACTGTAATTCATGTTTCATTCGGCAAAAATCCTACACTGCTTGACTGCATCCTCTTTTGAAAGCATACAGCAAAGCACACAGTTTATTAGCAGAGATGTCTGATTGTGTGACCAAAAAACCCAGCTTCTTCATCACTGAAAGTTACAAAGGCCTGGCCCTGGCTGTCCTCTTCTCCAAAATTCCATTAGTGTTGAATAATAAAGTGTACATAAAAATATTGTTTTGGTAAAAAAGAGGGAGCGATTCCGATATGTAGACTTAACAGCTCTACCAAAGTCCTATAAGCACAAAAGTGGGGTAATACTTGTGAACACTGTGGGAAATGGATATCGTACCATTGTTGACAGTGCATGTGATGTAAAAGTTAAAATGTTACACTTAGTCATTGCTACACTTGTGAGATATCAGACAGCGAAAAGATGTGTGTACCCTGAGAAAATGCTAAACAAACTCTGCTATTTTGATGTACAGCTACATGTTTGCATTGCAGATACTGCAAAATATGGTTGTTTAAGAAATCTAGTACACCATTCATAGTTGCAGTGAGTGACAGTGCATAACCAGGGGCAGACTGTTGCCCTCTTGTGCTACCATCCTTTTCTGCCATACACAAAACTTGATTATTATTGCACGGGTGGGAATCCTCCCCCATAAATATACTGCAGTGGAAACAAAGCAGACATTAGTAGGAACGTGTCAGTGTGCAACTCCCATGGAGTTACAGCATGGCACAGCAACATTTTCAAACTGCAACAACAAAAAAATGGAAAGAGACCTGGGAGTAATCATATCAGATGACCTTAAGGTTAGCAAGCAATGTGAGAAGGCAGTAGGGAGGGCTGGGGGTATATTGGGATGCATAGGGAGAGGCATCACCAGCAGAAAACAGGAAGTTGTTATCCTGCTGTACAGACAGTTGGTGAGACCCCATCTGGAGTACTACGTCCAGTTCTGGAGACCCCATCTCTGCAAGGACATAGACAGGATAGAGGCAGTCCAGAGGAGGGCAACTAAAATGGTGCAGGATCTGCAAGAGAAACTGTACGAGGAGAGGCTAAAGGAGCTTTATATGTATACCCTTGAGGAGAGGAGGGAGAGGGGGGATATGATAGAAACTTTTAAGTACCTCAGTGGAATCAACAAAGTCCAAGAGGGTAGCATCTTTTAGAAAAAGAGATGTGCAAGAACAAGGGGACACAATTTAAAGATGGGGGGGCGGTTCAGGGGCAATGTGAGGAAGTATTTTTTCACAGAGAGGGTGGTGGACACATGGAACAGCCTTTCTGAGGAGGTTGTGGGGTCTAAAACTGTGGGAGAATTCAAGAATATATGGGACAGACATAAGGCAATTCTTGTGGGGGGTAAGAAGAAATAGGCTGTTGGTTAACTAGGATCTGCAGCTTATCCTGTAGGTAGGGAAATGGGCAGACTAGGTGGGCCAAGCGGTCCTTATCTGCCGTCAAAGTCTATGTTTCTACGTTTCTATGCTATACTGAGATCCCGTGGTTGTGTGTGGTACTACCTGGAAGAGTCCCCTGCTGCCTACTTTTACCTTCAGGCTTGCTTCTGGGACAGTAGGTTTTAATGTTCTATAGTTCATAGGTCCTCACTTTAGTAGTCTAGTGGTCTTACCCTATAGTCCATCAGCCCCTCCCACTCCCCATTCAGGAACTCTCTGGCATCTAGTGGAACCTTCTTCACTAGCCCCATTCTCTCCCCAAAAGGCCTGATTGGCATCATCCAATGAGGAACTTTGCCTTTTGCTTGCTCCTCAGTTCCCTGTTGTAGCTTTGTAGCACCCCATAGCCTGTAGAAGATCTTCAAGTGGTAGTGGGGGAAGGGGGTCACAAATGTCTGTGACAAGGTTATTGAGGGTTACCATGGTTCATCTGAATAATGAACCCCCTCCCTGCACAGTCACAATGTGCTTAGTGACTGAGCATTGAAAAACTGCAACCTCCATTATGCATACCACTAAGCAACCATCACTTGGACTGTGTCTAGGCCTGTGAATGTCTCAAGAACACCTAATGGGAATTCATAATAGAAAGTGCACAATGTGACTCAATGGTTAGAGCACTGAACTATGAACTAGTAGATCCCTGATTCAAATCCGACTATAGCCACAGGCAGACTCTAGCCATGAGCAAGTCATGTTGTCATGTGACTTATTTATGCTTCAATTCTGCCAGCTGTAAAATTGGGTAGAGCTAGGTTCCTGCTAAAAATGAAATTTTGGATCTCAAGTGGGCTACGCTGGGGATACAAATCGTAAGTTTAAAAAAAAAATGTAACTATTCCATAAATATAGAACAGCTGACATCGAAGTGTGAAGAACAAACTGGTTCACACACCGAGTGGGTGCTGTGACATCATTTGGCATGACAGCAAAGCTTGAGTGCCTTGATAATGTCAAAGCACCCACGAGGTGTGTGAACCTGTGAGTTCTCCACACTTCAGTGTGTTTTATTTTTTTATAACATAAAAGTTACCGTATGTTTAAGCCCGTGTGGGTCTTATTGTTAAAACAGTTGAAATTTTAAGTACTTCAGACAGAGTTTGTGGCTGAGTGATTTCAAAACCAAAAATACAGTTGACCTAAGCGTGTGGTTCTGAGTAGCACTGCTGTGATTGCAGTTTAGCTCACGCTCAAGATTCCAAGTTGTTCTAAACATTCTGGAAAAGTTGTTCTTAATATGTTCTGAGAACAGCCTTTTCTGGTCACCAAAAAATGTGTTAACTCTGTATTAGAAGTGATTTCTGAACCACTTTTTAAATAAAAACGACAAATGAAACACCATATGACATGCAGTATTTCCTTGTTTTAATGCCTAGATATTGTTTCCTTGAATTAAGATGTGTAACCATGCCTTATACAGTACCAACACAGCTTCTGTTATGCGATTAATAATATTCTCAGGCAGTGTAGTTACTTGCAGGCTTACCCTACTCATGTACTTGGGCAAGGATCTGGGACAGTTGTGGGGCAGAAGAAATGCATGAAAAGTTTAGAAAGCCATCGAAATTTCCCAGATTTATCAAACGATTCAGTATCTAAGTGGCAAAGTAAGATGAGAAAACTGGCACTGCAAATATTCAAATGTGTTATTGAGTAGCCCACTTGTACCTATATGACTGCATGATTGTAGCAGATGAAAATCACAATAAAATTCAAGTTTTTAAAAAATAAATTTATAGAAGATGCTACTACATTTTCAGATTCATAATGGCTATTCTGTTGTCTTGCAGGTAAAGACGAACCCAGCAGCTACACTTGCACAA